>QVOA01002295.1:0-153285 GCA_014825685.1 Pseudomyrmex cubaensis
ATATATGTATATATATATATATATATATATATATATATATATATATATATACATATATCTGTGTATATTCCGACCGAAGATCGATTCGCAGCGCGAATTATCGCGGGTGCGCCGCGCCGGATCACGCCTGGGAAATCGCTCCGATGAATTCACATTAAAATTTAGTTCCAATTAGATTTGCATTAATTACGAGGAAGTGACTGTACGCGCGCAGCCAAGTGAGAGGTGTTTCGCGTCGCTCCGCGATTCATCCTCCGCGCGCTGAAAAAAAAATAGATGTGCGGATAATTGCGTGTTTTTAATTCGGCGCGAATTTTTCAAAGCGCGCGCCGGGGGAATTTTTTTCATTTAAAAATTAACAAGAGTTTTGAAACATTGAAATCCAAAAGCGCTCTTTCAGCATGTGTGTGTATATATATCTATGTGTGTTGCACACCGCTGAATAATTACACCGTTCCTCCGCGCGCGTTTTGGCTCTGATTAATCGCGCAGGACGCAATGTTTCAAGTGGCCGCAGCCCCTCGTTGAATACATCGAGAGGCTACCGTGTGTTTTGCAGGCTATCAGCCGGGTCGATTGGCCGAAGAAGCTTTGGAAAAGTGCCAGACGAGTACCCGAAGTCGTAAGCTTTGGCTGACCTCGGCTCGACTGTCCCGGAGAGATGGATTTTTTCTCTCTCTCCGGACCTTTGTATTCTCGGGAAGTAACTTCGCGATTGTGTGTGTGTGTGTGTACGTACGCTCGTGTTACGTACGTAGGCATACATACAAGAGCACGCGCGCTCATGAGCTTGCATTTTACGAGCCGGAAACTCCTCCTAACCCCTTCTCGGGTGCGTGCGGCGGCATCGTCAGCAGTTCTATCTTGACCACTGATTCCGTTGCTGAACCGCGTTATAGTAGGTAGTTCTCTACAACTCGTTGTGTGAATAAAAAAAGTCGAAAATTGAATTTCGCAATAACTCTGCGCAAAACTCGTGACTCCCGCGCGTTTACATCGACATTTATTTGACGCGGCAAACACGACACGTAAATGTAATGTTTAATGGGATAATTGCTCTATACGTGTATATATAGTGCACTGTTGATTTTATTATATTTATATTTGTCGCGCAAAACTGTTCGACAGGCCGTTCGTTAAATCTCTCACTTCCCACGATGATCGAATCGATCAGAGAGAAAGAGAGAGAGAGAGAGAGAGCGACTTGACGATTACGAAAATCGTTGCAGACATGGCCGAATAGAAATGTATAACAGTTTCGCTCTGATCATCACGTAAGCCTTTTCTCGTTCCCTTCGCGTGCTGCTTTTCTGGAAATTACATTCCATTCATAACAGCTTCCACAACGCTTATCGTGAACGGCATTTAAATAAATTTACACTGTCTGTGTTTCCATGAACTGAGAAACGACAGAGAGTCCGCTCCGGTGGTTCTGAAGAGTATCTACGAGGATGCTTCGGATAACTTTTAATTGGGATGAACATAAATTTCCCCGCGCCAGAAACACGAGCTTTATTGTTAAGGCTGAAACGCTGCTTACGATGATTATTCATCGTCTGAAATAATACAAAGTACGCTCTTGCGCAGACAATAACTTATTGTTTTGGGGGATGCGTTATTATGTTATGTGTGTATAATAATAGCGTGAAACGCGCTCTCCACGTGTTTTATTTCGCGCGCAAACAACGAGATTCGCGGCTCGTCCAAACGCGTGCGGGGCTTTTACACAATTGACAATAAAAAATGGAAAATTGACGCCGTCCTCCGTGACGCCGTCAATCCTGTCATCTCTCTTCTCGTAATATAAATGTTGCACACGATGCGCATCGCTGCGGGTCAATGGCTTTGAATTTCTACGCGTGCCCGGCTCGCACTTGAATGGCTTTGCGATTATTTGTTACGTCACAATGAATATTTCAGCATTGACGTTGAGCAATTTCTATTAGCGCGGGCAATGTTTGAAATTGCGAACGTCTGAACGTCTTTTTGTCTAGACACGATGCGTATTGATCCGATTTGCGCGTTTGACCGATGTGCACGCTGAGTTTTTTGTTGTTTTCGAAATTTTGGCGTTTCTCGATGTCAGAAAAGATCTGTTGTTGATGTTGTTTCTTTTTTTTTTTTTTGCCGACCGGTTGTCCGCAGCTGCGAAAAATGCGTGTCAAATGAGAAACAAAAAGTCAACGAGTGGCGGTGGCGAAAACCTAAACGGAACACCGTTATTTTGTTGCAAAACGACAAATTAATTAATACAAGTTCGTAACGAAGCGCGGTCGATAAGTGCAAATTAATATCCGACAATCCACGCGAAACAACAAAAATATATATAATGCAAATCGCGGCGAGCGTGCGTCAGAGAAAGAGAGAATACAATCGCACGCTGTGTCGCGATTTCTTCGGAAAATGCGACGCAAATTTTGCGAGTGTCACTACATTATTGTCCGATATTATATTTAATATCCGGGCTTTCTCTCATCACGCATGCGCGCGCATACAAAATTTATATTACTTTTTCATAGAAAATATAATAAAACTTTTATGTATGAAAGAGAATTCTCATCAACATACGTTATTGTGAAACTTGTTAAACCTCTTTTATTCACGTACATACATTTTCTATAAAGTCAACTTTATATAACGCGATAAATGAAATATTAATAATTATTTACAATATTATATTCAATATTAAGTATTATTTTCAATACTTTTAACACGATGTAAATTCTCTTTTCGATATTTTTCGCTCGAAGAGAAATATCGCGTTGATATTAACAACATATTTTTGATCTTCGCGATAATCGGTTTATCCGCGCAGGATGCCCGCCATATCCTTCAATTACAGATGCAATTTTTTCTTCTTTCCGTCCGACCCCCTTCGGTCTGATTGCTCGCACGCGATGGACGTTTCCTCTTTCGATTGTAACGCGCGTACGTCGATACGTACTCACGGTGCTTTTCAGTCAATTTCCGGACGAATGTCGAAGCGTTTCCTCCGTATCGTCTCCACGTTCACGCAAGAAAGTATATCGAAACATAATCCATCGTCGACGCATCCATCCTTAATGAGGACTCGTTAGTTACCTACCGTGTGCGCGCGCACTTCACATCGATGGAAGTTAGTACAATTATGGATGTATTGCCGCGCCGCATAATATAGCGCATCGCTTAAACTAATTCCAAACTAAACAACAATAAAAGTATATACGTGACTTGTATGTATGTATGTATGTATGTGTGTAGGACACACATATACAGAGACTATCCCGTAAACCATTAACGATAATGATACTGTTCTTGTGTCTTGCGCAACACTAATGTTTAACGATAACGAGCTGTTGTTGTACTTTGTATTCATTACCTCAACTTATTAAAAGCAAATAATGAGAGAATGGTTAGATCGTTCAACAGGTTTGTATAATGGCAAAATAAAGTGTCGGTGGACACAGTTGTATATTTATTTTCCGTATAATGAGGAGATTGACAAGTATCCGAGAGGAGAGATAACCGGACTCCGTTGATCGACTTTACTGACGACTTAAGCGGATACGACGGGAGACGTGCCGACGGCGATTCAATATAATAATCCCGCACTTGACTCCGTCACGCGAAGAGAGAGAGAGAGAGAAAAAGAGAGAATGTTAATAAGCATAGATAGACGCGAGATTAATAAATACGTAATTCGCAATGTCGCGACCGAGATTAGAGCGTATATTACACGCGCGATAACAGCGCGCCCGCCGTCGAGCGGTCGCGCGATCTCTCTCTTTGCTTGTGTCTTTGTGTGTCGCACACACAAGTAATCTAAATTAATCCGCTTTATTTCCGCGGGAGACCGACGACTTGCTTACGCATTCGATACAACAGAACCGAAAAATTTACAACGAACGAGAGAGCGACCGACCGAAGAGAGCCGAAGGGAAATCCTTGTTAAACCTTACACGCACAACAACCTTTATCCCTCAAGAGGATGTACCTTCGTGCATTTTGCGAAACCGCGCGCTCTCTCGCGTGAGAATGGTTGCAGATTCGCTTTTTACGGCGTTATACGGGTTTGCGGCGTAAAAGGGTTTGCGTTCATTACAGGCAACAAACGAGAGATAACGCACAGCGGCTCGAAAATTTCAAAATTGCATGAAACTGCAAACATGTGCCGCATTGTGTGCGCCGACGACGACGGAAAGATGTGACCGCGCGAGTACGGCCATGGCGGAATGAAAGAGGAGGGGACAAAGGTTTTGCGTTTCTTTGTGCCGCGCGCGATATTATACATGCAGATATGAAGAGGTGTGTTTGTGTGTTTGAAGACACCGGGGAAAACACGAGAGAAGTATAAGAGGGAGAGACGAGATCTAATTCACCGTTGTGTTGTGTGCGCCCGCGTCCGCGCCCCTGTATTAAAGCGAGAATCAAATAGCTCGCGAGAGCATTGCGGAAAATGAGAGGCTAATAGAACGACACGGGGGAGGAAGGGGGAGGAAAACCCAGTGCCATGATATCTCCACGGGGAGAACGTAGCGCGCAAAATGTGAGCTCGTTTCGCGGCAATTATGTTATGTTACCCTCTGTGTGATTGAGACGCGATTGCGAACAGTGCGAAATATATTGCTCGCGTTCCCCCGGCTTTTCCTCCCATCCTTCCTGTAATCACGGCGTACTTGTATATGTATATTTGCGCCAAAATGAGGAGCGCGGAATCGTCGAAGAGAAATATCGCATTCGTTCGGGATTCGTGTCTCTGTTCTTTTTTTTTTTTTTTTTTACACTTTTTAAATATTTGCATACGTGCCGCACACACGTACGTTGCGAATTTATTGAAATACGTATAATGTGTAACGCGCTCTCTCGTAATTGTTGACATCATCAGCATTCTAGATTGAAACAGCCGCGAATGCGCGCGCTCTTGCTCGTGGGCTTTCGTGTTTACACGGAATTTACATTAATGCATACGCTCGGCGTCGTATTGAATCGCACGAATGTAGCTCTATCGCATTGTACTTTATTATTACGTCTTCGCGCGAGAAGCGTTTCCTTTTTGCTTAACCGTGTTATTATTACTTACAATGTAAAATCCACGGTTTAAAATCCTCTAATTGTTTGGGAAGAAAATAAACTAAATTGAATAATTAATTCAAGCGTCATGTTTTCACGGGAGAGTTAAATATCATTCGGGCGCCTTCCGGTCGGAATATCATTTCCGAGGTTGTGTGTACTCGGGAATATCTCGCAGAAATTAGACCGAGCGCCGAATTCGAATCGATGCGCGCTCTCTCTCTCTCTCTCTCGTCGGCGCATGCGACCGACGGACGTGTCTTACATACGTAATCTTCTCGTTATACTGAACGTTATACTGAACTCTCTCCAGGATGTAACCGGGCGGCGGATGCTCGATTTATCGTTTCGCGAACCGACGCGGCCGAAGTAGACTGAAGGAAGCAATGGCCCGAGACGAAATCTATCTAGCCGCTCCTAGGCGCGCCTCTCCGCTTCGTGATGTGGATACACAGTCGCGCCGTAATGAACATGCTCGCGAGTAATTACTATGATTGCCCCGGCAGCGCCGGGCTTATTCTCCCCCAACCTTCTCTTCTCTTCCTCTTCGCCCTCTCACGCGCACCCCTCGCTCTTACAATTATCGCTCTAATTACAGCGTTTTGTCCGCCGGCGCTACTTTCGCCGACTGACGCAGTTAACTGCAGTTAACTGAAATGCAACGACGGGGAACGTCGCACGCGATCTCCCTCGCCGCGACGACGACGGCGCGGGGGCACATATTGCGCGACTCGCTCCGCAGCTTTTAATTTGCCGCGCAACAAACAAACGCGCGACAAACGCTCGAAAATGTTGTGGCGCGCGCGCTCGTTTACCCCCGTCTTCTAAACGTCCTTCGTTAGCCTTCGTTCGTTAGTACGATCGTTTGTTTTAAAGATGCTGAATTAAAGAGCGAGCGGCGAGGCTGCCCGCGGCGGACTCGCGTCCTCGTTTTTGCGACCTCTTTTTCTCTCAGCTTTTTTTGTCGCCGCGATATAACGATCGGGAGGGCGCGGTCGAGACGATTTTGACGCAATTTAGGCGATCAGATTAGATAGCGATATTGCGTAATTAGCAAACAAGTTGGATATTCCGTGAGGAAGTTGTACACGCAGAGCGCGAAACGCTGGAGTGTCTCTGTGTTATTATACCTTCCTGAAGAGAAGATATGGAGAGGCTGTGGAAATTATCTCAACACGAATTCAGGCGCGGCGTTGCATGATTGCGCGTATGTTTGTTACACACGCACGTATTATACATACGTATGTCGATGGCACGTGCATATCGCGACGATGTTTTAATTTTTCACGTTTCGTATTAGATTTTCGGTGACCTTCCGTTCAAGCCGCGTGGATCGTCTCACATTATCAGGATTAGTTTTGCATGTCTTACAATATTTACAATACTGCAAAAATCATAAAATAATTTTTTCAAAGATTCCTATTTAATAGGAAACATTCCAAATGATTTTAACGGAAAATTCAGAATAGGACGACGACCCATGCGGCATGGAACGTGTTAATTATACGTTTGCCCAACGCGTACTCATCATACGTGTCTGTGTTTTTCAATCGCGAGTTCCTCGATGAAAGAAAACCATTTCTAAAATAACAGTTTTCCCCCATAATCGCGTCCCCTTACGGCTTCCTGCGCGTATATACATATATATATATTTTTTTCTTTCGGTCTCCTCTCTTTCGGTCCTTTCTCGGTGAGTTTCGCTCTCGAGTTTAATCCCGAAGGGATAGAATAGCAACGGTGGCGTTACCTCCTCCGCGACTCTCGAGACCGTCTGGAGATACGCCCGGGTATATAACTTATGTAAGTGGAAAAATCGCATGGAAAATATCATGACGCGGATCGCGTCTTCGAATTTCGCGGAAAAGGTCACACGCGCGCATTTCGTATCTCTCTCGCGATGCGATTTTTCGACCGTTTTCCCAGCGCGATATTTTCATCATCGTTTGTGTATGAATAATCGAATAACGAATTTGCAGCGAATTAAATATAACGATCGTATTTAAATATTTTAAAACACAATGATGAGTAGTAACAGACGGATTGAAAAGTGCGTTAAATATACTTGATATTTTAACTTGATCGGGAAAAATGGAACTAAAAACTACGTATTATTACGCATGGTGCGCGGTCCAGATCGATTCTTCCATTCAAGTGGCGAAAACGTTGCAGCGTGCGTGACAGAACATCGTAATGGCCGCACTCGTTCGAAAACACAAAAAGCCACTTCGGGCTTTCACCGGAAAAAGATGTTATCTCTATCGTTAAATCTTCTTTACTTTTATTTTCACGCCGATTGCGTTTTTTACTGGAATAATAACGGATATATTTTTTTGTTCCGCATTTAATACACTCGCGCTTATACAGTTCATTTAATTTTTAAGCGCATTAAGAAGAGACGATACGTAGGTACGCTGACAATACGTACAATTTCGACTAGGCTAAGCCGCAAAAGGAAATACGAGTCGTGTGTCGTGTATAAAAGTTTTATCCGCGGATACTGAGATGAAAAAAATAATAAAAACGTTGAAATTTTGCAACGCGAGTGATGGAAAATTTAGGCCCGCTATTTCAGTGGGAGCTTAAACGTTAATCTCCCACTGAATTTAAAGAGCAGGTCGCGGCCGCTTGCGGATAAAACCTGTGCTTAAACTGATTAAGGCTTGACGGAAATGCCGAGCCTTAAGCGGATAGTATCGTGAAAAAAAGTAGTAAGGCAACTTTGTTAAAAATGTACTGGCGAATGGAACGGTAACGAGAACGGCTTAGCAAGGGCGATTTGAGACTAACTAGATTTAAAGCGTAATGTAACGCATTAGTCTGAAGAAATCTGCGCTTCTTTCTCTATGAGAGAATTTTAGACGAGTGTAATGTATGTTGCAGCGAAGTGCTTTTTATGCTAACAGTTTTGCGCGCAGTTTTTCGTCGCATTCCCGAATGATACTATTTGCAAAATAAATAGTTTATTTAAGAATTCATATATGTATAATATATTTACGCTCTCTGTGTATTTAAAAAATATTTACCACAATAAAATAATGTCGAAAAAGCGATATGAGATTATTCAATATATAACGAAACTCTGTCTTATCGCTACGCGATATCAGAGAGATTGATTTGCGGCTCAATTTCTCACGATGCGCGCAAGCGAATCGAGTCGCGATGATCCAAAAAACTCGAGTTCCGCGAACGTGAAAAAAAAAAAAAAAAAAAAAAAAAAAACTTGAATCAGATCTGCGCAATAACATCGATACGCGACCTCGCACGGTACGCCGGCTTTTCTACATAAATATTGAGATAAAATTCCGAGCTCCATTGTAACCGACGCGACGCGACGGCGGAATGCGCATTCGACGAAGTAAAGTGTTTTCATGGGCGCGTCGTTCGCGTGTCGCTCGGTCGCGGAAATCGCGATATTCATCGCGCGCGCGCGCAAGAGTGCATCGTCCGTGTGAGGATTAAATTCTGAACACGCGCTCGTTCAACGCCGGTATGTGATGATCGAGCGCGCAACAAGTTTTCGCTCTGTGTCCGCGCTCGCTCGAGCGTTTTCATCGATTTTGGCCGCGATCCCATCGCGAAGGTAGCGCGCGAGGATCATCAGCTCTCTCGGAGTTGATCCAATGATCGAAATCCAGTGTATTTCGGAGTGGCTTATCTGGATATGTGTACGATCGGCGCGCGTCAGTTTTGGAAAAACGCTTGTACGTAAAGCTTCTCGATACATCTTTTAAAGTCACATTTTAGACTTGAGAGACTCGAACCATTTTCCCTCCTTCGAATTCATCGGATAGCTTTCTCCTCCTTCTCACCAGAAACCTGCCGATCGGTCGCGCGCGTATTCATGTACGTATCGGGGCGATACCCCGTGTCGCCCGTCTGGGCTTTAGGTTCGGGTTAGGTTATAAATCCCGGCTTAAACGATGGTTACCGCCATTTATAAAGCGGTAGCTCGGTCGCCTCCAAGTGCCTGCGCCGTCGATTAATGGAATTCCTCGGCGACGTGCCGGGCGTTCGTGCGAATAAATTCACGAGAAGGGTGTACGGCGAACTCCGGGGAAAAGCACCCGCACGCAACCCACCGTTGCTTCCCTCGCTATTCTATCACATAGCCCCACACACACACATACACACACACATACATGCACACGCACCCTCGATCGTTAATGGGACTTCGTGCGGAAATTGATTTGGCGGGCGAAGACGGGATTCGGTCGCTCGCCGCGAGTCCCACGCGGCGGATCGCTCTCGGGCTTCGAGAACGCAAAGATCTCTTGCGGTGTGAGAGGGAGAGAAAGAGAGAGAATCCTCAAAGTTTAAAATTGCGCGGGCGGAAGCGGCGAAGCCAATTTAATACCCCGGCGAACCCAACCCTCCCGTCGCGTCGCGCCCGCTTGGCGAAGCGTGCCGATGTCGTTTATACCTTGCGCGAGCGAGCGAGCGAGCAAGCGCACGCCACATCGGAATCCTGCAAATAAGATTGTCGAATTTGCCGAATTGATTGCGCTGCGACGCGCGGCTCGCGCGCAAATTGATTTTTACGACCTCGCCCTCCTCTTATAATGTCCCGGGGCGCGATTCGCCGGAGGATCCGCAGACGCCGGGGTAATTTGGAATGAAAGAATACGTCGTCGGGACGAAATTGCGCGATTTACGATCTCGGAGTGCGGCCGATCGGAGCTTCCCGATGAAATGTGGACGGAGAGGGAACGTCCCCGTGCATTCTCCGTGAAAAATGTTCGATTATTACTTGCACGACCCGACGCCAGCTTGTTCAGTCGAAGTGATTGAGAGCAATTGCGGTGATTATATCTTAATAAAAGCAAATCTGCGTGGGAACACGATCGCTTAATTGAGATCAATTAGTTTCCTGTTTCGGTTCGATCTGACGAGTTGGCAGAAGTAGAATGGAGCTCTTTATGTGTGCATGTGTGTTCGATTTTCTAAAAATATTACTTTACTGAAGTGTTTACTTTTTGCAACTGCGAGGTGTTTTTTTTTTTTTTTTTTGGTTTTTAATTGCACAAAAACGCATTCTCGAGACGCGATGTAATCATGGCACATAACGACTCTTTGTGTCCTTCTTTTATTGGCCGTAATGTTTGACACAGTCCATATGCATAAGTAATACCTCCTTTCCTCATATATCTCATGCCACTCGTGAGTGCCAACATGCACGTGTTGTTTAAGTGTTCGGTAAGTGCCTCTAAAGTGCGCAGGCCGCGTGGGTATATAATCGCGAGAAAAGAGGCAGAGCGCATAAATGCCAAATTTCTTGTTCATTTTCTTCGCCTTTCTTCTGCACACGTAATGCAGGCGGCAAAAGCGGAATTCCTTCGGTTATTAAGGCCACGTCGATAAAGACAATTAACTAAACAAGTTAATGAAATGCCCTCTAATGATTGTCTCTGTTTTTTTTCTGCACCACGGTTAACAGACTTGAGAGCGAAAAAACACGCTCTACGTGACTCGAGCGACTACTTTCCGTGTGTGTGTGTGCGCGCGTACGTATGTGTTAAACCGTGTTTTCGCCGTCAACAACATTACTTTCTTCATTTGCAGAAGGAGCGACTTCGCGAAGTGCATCGCGTTGTCTCTGCAACTGCAACATTCTCGCAAACTAGTAATTTATATATATATATATATATATATATATAAATTTATATATGTATTTCGCAAACCACGTTGTATACATCAATGTATTACTTTCTCCCTCACTCAAGAATTAATGTACATATTAATGCAACTTTGAAAGTTTGTTATGTCTTTGCAGAATATTAGAAATTTGTTTATCGGATTTTTTTTTCTTTGCGCAAACAACACATATATACATCATCAGTTCTTTGTGCGACTTCGCTCTCGAACTGATTGCTACTTGCAGAACGGAAAGAGACACACTGATTTGATGGAGGTGCGCCAACTCTATTTCGATTCTCATGCAAAGTTTATGCGTTAACTAAAATGTAAATGAACCTTCTGAGGCTTCGTGGCGCAGTCAAGGGATATCCGCGAACTTCTGCGAGTTTCTATGCATGATAGATATGCAAGGAGCTCAAAGCGGTAATCAATTTAATTGAAAGAGAGAGAGAGAGAGAAAGCGCGCAAGAAATATATTTTAAAAGTATAAATCGTTTGTATAAATAACGATTTTTTTCCTTATTGTTATATACGAGTCTTTGTGCGCGCGCGCGCGCGCCTTCTTATCTACGGCGCGTAGAAGTAATTTGACGAGATAACCGATTCAATTTGCATGCAATTTTAATTCCACGTCACGTTCGCAAGCATACGCGGCGAGACTTCCGCCTTAAGAAAATCTTATCCGTAAGATCTCCCCCGCGATGAAAATTCCACGTACGCGCGCGCACTCTCTTCCCCAATACAATAGCCGGTAATCGGAAACAGGCATCGCTTACGCGTTTATGCAAATAATATACGTCGAAATTGTCCTCGTATGTACGTTTTAGGCGGCGCGTGAAACGTTGCATGAATATCCATAAGAGAGCGTCGAGAATACGCGCGCGCGTTATACGGCCCGGTGTAACGTTACGTCTTCCCGTAACAGTCCGCACCTTGCGCGTACCGACACGTAAGAGCATTACCGTTTGCCACCGGTCGCAGACAAAACAAAGAGAGCACACCGAGAAAACAGCCTCGCGCTTATACGCCGGCTGCTAAACCGTTTCTATAAATACGTCGACTTTTTGCGAGACGCGGTTTAAAAATACATGGACGCGCTTCCTCCATCGTGTCCCTTCCGTCCTCCTCTCCCGCCTCCTCATCTCCCGCGCATTTATGGGAAACCACGAATAGCCCACGTAAGTTCCCTGAAGTTCCTCTTCTATGAATATCTCCTCGGGTGAGACGGGAACGCGAGATGGCTGGCGGCGCGCGAACCGAGTGCTCGTCGACGACGGTACGCCGGAGGGCACTGCACTCCGTCATCGGGCGACAGACCAACACACCACCAGAAGGGGAAACAGCGCGTCCCCCGCGGTAGTACGTCCACGTTTACACAGAGAACTCGTGCGCGCGCGCGTTTCTCATTACGGCGACAGATAATGTCATACTCATCGCGTCCAAGTCAAACGCGGAGCGGGCAACAATCCGGCTTTTGACATCACCGCTGCCCGCACGAACTCTCGCCTTCTCTCTCTCTCTCTCTCTCTTTCTATCTCTCTTCCCCTTTGAGATCCACTTTCCCGCACCATCATTTCGTGTATCCCTCAATATGCGCAGCGCACTTTGAACTTCCAAGTGGTGGTCAAACTTTTTGCCCTGTGGCCGTTTTCGCGCGATATGACGAGGGGACGAACGCGCGTCGAGGGTAGATTTGGGTCAGAGATATACTCGCGCGACATGACGGTATGCAGATCTCTCCCCGGCTCGTTGATGATTCATCGTTAATGGAATTTATATGCATTCGCCTTTTCCTGCGCTCTCTCGGCGCAGGAGGAAACTCACGATAGTCCATATTCGAGAGAGAGAGAGAGAGAGAGAAATAAACTTATTAGTTAAAGAAATCAGCGTAAACTTTCACGCTAAGTTCTTTGACAAGTTTAGAGTTTACTTCTTATTAAGTGCCCGGGGCGGATCATCAACTTGTTCATCCAATTTTCAACATTCAGTCGACATTTGTAATTAGACTTTTAATTAGAAGAGCGAAGCTTGAAATTCAGTGCGAGAAATAAAGCTTCGTTATTTATATTCGCGTGTTTAAAAATATTTCTTCTGAATAAGAGCGTTTTTGCTTTTTTTCCCCGTCCGTTACGATCTAAAAGCTCTCATGTGTCTCGACGACACAGTTTTGTTAAGGAAATATTAATCCCACGTGGTTAAAAAAAAAAGAGAATATCCTCGTCATTGACGTATGACTCGGTAAAACGCCGCTGCGCCGTGAACCGCATTTATAGCGCGTGAAAAAAACCTCTTGAAAAAAAGAAAAGTGTGTATCTTAAAAAAAATCAATTTTTAAAATTGTTTGCTTTCTCTCTCTCTCTCTCTCTCTCTCTCTCTCTCTCTCTTGGTCGATCCATCATTTACAGCGACGTTGGAAATATTCATGTATTCGATATCACGTCGACGCGGAAAAGTGTCGCGCGTCGCAATTACGCGTTCACAAGCGCTCTTTTAAAAAACCGCCGCATTATATTCTCGTGCGCGCGATATCGACCACTGGCTGCGCTCCTTAAACCGTGCATTATGGCGCGATTACGTCGCGCTATAACTTCGCGAGTGGGTGCAAAATAGTTGGAACGGAACGTCTCTCGTTCGTACAATCCAACCTCCTCCCTTCGGGAGCCGCGGGCACTATCCCCATTTCTGACAAGTCAAAAGCGAACGTACGTAACAGGGAGACTTCATAACGAGAAAGACCGCACATCTTTGCTCGCTCGTGTATGTGTATCCATTCTTGAGTTCCGCCGCAGAACGTGGTTGAGAGCGGAAGGACTTCTTTAAAAAGCACCCATATTAATCAGCTTTCTCTTGTTCCATCTCTCGCTCGCTCGCTCGCTCGCTCAACCAATGAACTTGTTACAAAGGAAAATACCGCGCAGCCACCTCGCTCCGAGCTCTTCCGGGGGATTTAACGTCGGACTAATTCCGCCATATTTTATTCAACAGAGTCCGGTTAATGCCACTCCTGACGCTCAAGTCTAAATACCGTTCTATACTCGCACTGCGCGTCCTGTGTATCATTAATGATACAGCTCCATTTCTCACAAACAGAATACACGCGTATTCGCCGCTCTCATCTTGCGCGTTCTCTCGCTCTCTCCGCGCGCGTTGTTGTTTTTTTTTATTGTCGTCTTTTTTTGAGCGCATTTTTCACAAACATTATTTCAGTGTTTCTTCCCGGCAATGCGGATATTAAATTTTCCGAAGTAAGTTATTGTTTCAATTTAATCGATAAATTTCCAGAATTTATATATAACGCCGCTACGTAACTTAACTTGGAAATGCCTGAGAGAGAGCCTCGTAAAGACTTTTATATCTAAAAATTCTACTTTTGCGACGCACTCAGGCGAGGTAAGCGTCCAAAGTGGATGCGCTAGAGCAGTCTCGGGATTATATAATGTTGACAACGTAAACACGCGCGCGCCATCGTCGAATTTCTCACGGAATCGCAACGCGAGGGCGACCTTAAGTTGTGTACTTTTGGGAGCGTGAAATCATTTATCACAGACGACGGAGATTAAGCTCCTGTCGTTTATTGGCGCGTTAGACTGCAAAATTATCCCGCGCCCCGTGCGCGAAGGCACTACGGAGCTTGCACGATCCGCGGATTTCTCTAATTCAAAGTATTGAAAGAGAGAGAGAGAGAGATGAGAGGGGGAGGGCGCATCGCTTCGCGCGTCAAAGAGTTTTATATAATCGGATATAATTTCTCGTCCTTTCGTCTGCCGCCGAAGAGGGAGAGAAGTCTCTTTTAAAGCAACTCTCGACGCTCTCAGGCGAAAGTGTTCGCGCGCGACGCGAGAGCACGGAGTTAGAAAACGACATTGAAAAGTTCGCCGAGTACTCGGGACGCATAACGAGTGACGGCAAGAGAGATAGAGAGAAAGAGAGAGAGACTCGCCGGGCAAAACCCGGCAAAAAGGACATACCTCGTGAGGCATAAGCGGATTTAAAATCCGCATACATTTACCTCGGTTCGCGCGTTTCTGCGAGAGTTTTTAAACAAAACGCGCTGTCTCTTTTCCGCCGCGCCGCGGGACGAGGAGGCGCGCGTCTCGTTTATTTCACCACCGAGTATACTTTGACATCTACATTGCGCCGCGCAAAATCCTCGAAAGAGCAAGCGACCACAAAGACTTCCACGTCGCTCGCGGATTTTTGACGAGACGTAGCGAAGCGACACGAGCGTGCGAAAAAATAATGGCGGGTAAAGTAGTTCGAGGGGTGGCTTTTCGACGTGTTATCGTTGGCGCGATATTTCATAAGACCGCGGTGTAAAGGCACACACTCTTCGCACATCGTGAAAAAAATAATTCAAAAAGAATGTGTCGGCGCCAAAGCGGCATCCATAAGACTGGAAACTCAGCGCGTCATTACTGCGAATATATGTAATACGCGTGAGAATGTGTTGTTGCCGGGCGATATGAGTTTTAATTTGCGGCGGACGAGAGAGAGAAAGAGAGAAATAGAAGAGACTCCCCTCGGAACACGATGAAAGCGGTTTATTTTTCTCGACTCTTCCGACAGATATTTCGTTTCTCGTTGTCGCTCAACGTGTCATTTTGCTCGAATCTTCAAAGATTGTGGCCTATATATTTGCAGAAAGAATGACATAACCGCGATATTGTAACAAATAAAAATCGCGCGAAACGTTATGTAACGGAACTTTAATTACTTCGGCGCTTAAGTTTTAGCGGCGGCAAATCCGAAGACATGAAAGAAAAAAAAATCCAGCTGTCGTCTTTGATCGCGGAAAATTTCACTGTGTAACAATGCGGCGCTTTAAAGATATCTCGCGGCGTATTTTTGTCTTCGCGTTAGTCGTGCGCCGCTTAACTGGGGGAGAAGGGAAGACTGGAACAAGAGGACGCGCTCGTAAAAGTCTTTAAACGCCGAGAAAAGCCGGACCGAGACGAAAACGCGAAGCAACCGAAGCCGACACCGAAGCTGGAGTGGCCGAATAATGGACTCATTATCGGTTTTAACATGGGATC
The DNA here is from genome assembly GCA_014825685.1 of Pseudomyrmex cubaensis. Taxonomy (NCBI): domain Eukaryota; kingdom Metazoa; phylum Arthropoda; class Insecta; order Hymenoptera; family Formicidae; genus Pseudomyrmex; species Pseudomyrmex cubaensis. The sequence goes on from QVOA01002295.1 coordinate 15,717, forward strand.
CTCTCTCTCTCTCTCCCCTTTCGTCGAACGAAAACCTTCTGTTATATAAATGCCGCGATCGTGGGAGTTTAACGCGAGTCACGTGAGATTGACATGGACGTCCGTAATGGATGGATGACAGACGAGACAAAAGAGAACGGGGCTTGGGGATGCGAAAGAGGATTTAGTGCACCATTCTCCGTTTTATAAGTATCGCTCTCTCTCCCCTCTCTTCCTCTTTATTCCGCCCGGTACCTGCATAAATGATGGTTACTGCATACACGCGCAAGTTTGTGCAAATCGACAATTCTTCCCCGCCTATTTTCTTTCTTTTTATCGCAATGTCATTCTCGTCTCCCGATCGACTATATCGCGTCTCTCTTTCTCGCCGTAATAATCCGTAATACTGCACGTTCTGACATGAACGCAATGCTATATACCAGACTCGTGCTCCCTTTGTTTGAACAATTCAGACGGATCAAGTCTTTGTGTCCGTGTGCACACGTGTCAGCCTCGCGATTACTCCGCTTCCACATATATTCCTGCGAATTTGCGAAGTTCACTATGTATGCAAAGGTTCTTACGCGATTACTGGTCACTAAGATTCTCCGATCGATCTCGACATGTACATTGTTCATCGCAATGATCCGCACATTTTGTCTCAGAGAGATATAATTAAAAAAATAAACGAGAAGTCTATATATCGCGAATATTGCAACATTCGATCGACCGAGTTTTTAGCGCGAGTTTTGCAAAAGCTGTACGTGTAAAAACAATTGACGTTTTTCTTGAATTTTCGCGTTTATTCGGCATCACAACGCAAGAGGAGACAAAGAGTGTTTCTTTTCTCATAAAGCCACTTCCGCCTCGTTGAAAGTTTCGAGCACGGCAAAGGCGTTTCTGCTAAACTATTGACAGTTCATTGGAATTAAATTAGCGAAGACTCTTTGAGAAAGAGCAACGTAGATAGATAGATAGAAAAAAAGAGAAAGAGAGAGTTGAGGAAGAAGAGAATAGTTAACGATTTCTACTACGTATAAAATTTACTGAAAAATCTGCAGGTAACGCAATAACTAATTTCGAAGAGTATATATAACTTCGTATCTCTCCGTCACTGAAAACTTTTATAAAAAAAACTTTCAGGAGAGAAAGATATATGTTATCTCTATAAAACTTTTATGTATTTCTTTTTAACCGTCTTCCAGAGATAATCAAAATACTTTATCAAATTTGCGAGAGAGAGAGGCAAAACTTGCGCGTACACACGGACGACCGCTGCGTTTCGAACGTCGCGATGGCGTTTGCCGATCTGCTGCTGATACTGCGGCTTCACGTGATCAAATACGATAATGAAGTGGCGCGTTTATACGTTTCCCAGTTGTTTGCTTTACATCTTCTGGGCGCATAAGCAGTGAACGTGCTCGGATGAGAAACGTAGATCAAACACAATGACGTGTATGCATCGCGCGTGCATCGTTCGCTGCTTGTATCGCTGCTTGCGTTTCAGGGATCCGCAATTGCAGTCGTTTGTCAGTATCAAGCCGCAATCACGGACGCGGAGCGTTCTCCTTCAGTTAACTCTTGTTTAATTCGCGATCAAAGAGAAATGGCCACCAAATATGTATGTATTTCTGCCGTGTGTCGAACAACATCTTTGCTATTTGCTCCAACGCATTATGTACACGATGGATAAGTAAAATTTTTTTATCACAGCAAGGACGTGTATGTGTTCTTAGCACGATTAAAACATTTTATCATTTTCGCGAAACATCTCTCGGATCTGTAACGAGATACTCGGCAGATTTCTGTTTTTTATTTGTATACAATTTTTTTTTAACTCTCTTTGTGACGCTTCGATGTACGCTGTTTCGTATACCTTTACTACATATATTTACGATTCACATTCAATTTCACGAATATTTGTGTTGTATATTTTTTTTTTTTTTTTTTTTTTTTTTTTTTTACATGCGCAAATATTTCACGAAAATATATTACACGTTGGAATAATGATTGTAGCTTATACGGCGAGATTAAGCGGCGTATTAATTTAGTTGTCAGGCATTTCTCCCCTCTCGAGATTAGAGGAAATGAAATCTCCGTGTCTCGGAGCGAGCGCGCGGGACGGCCTCTGACGTATGCAGAGAGCGAAAACTAGATGCCGCATGTATACGGCATTATGCTTTTAAAGGGTTAACGTCGTCGCCGACGTTAACTTTCGCCGTGTTGTTGCAGACAACCGTGCCGCACCTGCTGTTTCGTTTTAGTAACGAGCCTCCCGGCCTCGTTACTCGAAGACGCACGATCGTAAAATTTCTGTTTTCGCCGAACGAATCTTCGACGTATTATTATTTGCGCGCCGCTCGACATGGCAATGTGAAATAAAAGTTTAATCGTGCGACGGCAGGAACTTCAGGAGCGAAAAATCAAGAGTCATCAAGAGGGAATGTTGCGTAATAAAATTCGAGATTTAGTTAGACGTAAATTTTGCCCCGCAAAGTCTGCCGCGTGTTTTACTCGCCCGACATATATACACACACACACATACATCAATTACAAAACAGTATATAGTCGATTAAATGAGTCTCGCAAACGCCGAGGCGAGAGAGTCGGGGCAAGCGGCTTTTCGCTCCCTTACGTTTATTACTTTGTTAGATGTTGTTAAAACTGGTATTAAGGCTTCCGGCAGCCTCTTTCGCGCGCTTAGAGCTCCCTCGTTTTCGTTGAAGAAACGAGCAGACACTAATTATTTCTCGTCTCGCTCCTTCGGCTTTATCGGGTATTTCCGCGCTCCGACCTCTCTCCGCAGAAGCGTAGTTAACGAACTCATTGCCATCAGATATCGCGTCTTCTATTAACGGCATATCGTTATACGCCGGCAGGCCGTGTACAGCCTTTCATTGACGAGAAGACATCGTGTGAGATAGATAGAGAAAGAGAGAGAGAGAGAGGAGAGAAGATAGCAGCCACGTACTTCCTTCGTATTTCGACTTGGATGACGCAAAAACTTAATGCCCGCGAACTTCCCGCTCGTCAGTCTCTCCTCTTTTTCCTCCTACGCGCACTTTTTCCGGGGAATCTTCGTTCCCGTTATTCCGATCGGTTCCGCTCATCGCCGCGTGTGATGTATACGCGGATAAATGATCGTACGTGTGTGTGCGTTAAAGCAACGTGTGTGTGTGTGTGTGTGTGCGCGCGTCCACGACCTCATCAATTTCGAGTCACAATGAGCTTCAAGTAATTTGCGGATCGCTTTGAAAAGTGCACCCCGATCGATTTTCCTCTCTCACTCCGCAGGAATTCGCGCGCCAACCCATTGTACATTCTCCTCGTTCCTCCTTTCTGGACAGCGGCGGCTGCATTCATTGCATAATATTTCCAATATTGATAGATGTGCGCGCACATCAAGAACGCGAGCTTATCCTAAGGAAGTGCCGTGTAAGCCGTTGTATACAGTTCCCCTCGTTGTGTACGGTGTAGATCGACGCTTCTCTCTCTCGCATGGAGAATTATACGCAATCTCGAATCGACGTCGTGAAACTTAAAATAAATAAAATAGTCCGCATTTTCCGTGGTGAACGCAAAAAGAGGTGAAAATAAACCAGATTCTTTTCGTGTGCGCAAATATCATCTCCCGTCGGATAAAAAAAAGAAAACAAAAACGGTAGAAACGATGTATTCTCCGAGCTCTTTTTGTTTGAGGTCATGGTTTTTAATCATTCTTTTTCCATATTAATGTATAAATAGCAACCGTGTAGATTGTAATTTGCACGCTGAGCGAGTTCGGAGAAAAAAATTGTATATGTGTACATATCGGAATAAAAAACCTGATAACAAGAAATTCCCGGAAGGGCCGTTCGGACACGCGCGTTCACGCGACTAACCCCTATGTACATTTATATGTATATAAAAGCGAACGCTATTTCAGAATATTAAAGTTCGTGCACGACTAAAACGCATATCTAACTGTATACACGGCAAATAATATATGCGGGCGTATCATTAATTAAAACAGCTAGATAAACATTCGTATTACGACGCACTAATTAGACTCTCGTGCTCTCCCTCTCTCTCTCTCTCTCTCTCTCTTTCTCTCTCTCTCTCTCTCTCTCTCTTTCTCTCTTTCTCTTCCTATCTTTCTCTCGAGCGCGTTATTTGTGCAGTTTCTGTGCGCGCCGTGCGTGCGGTCTTCTCGCGTGTAACTCGCTATCGCGCCCGTGTGCCGCGCACGGTCCAATTTTGCAAAAATCGGATATCTGCTTTTTACATCGCTATAAATTCTACCGCGGATATCCAACGCCGCCGGAATTTATTGCAACTGCTTTTAGCGCGCAAACGTTACAACAAAACACGCGACTGCGAACAGACAATGGCATGCAACATTGCGTTCGGAATGCACGCGTTCGCGTGTAGATACAACGGATTCTCTTTCTCTCTCTCAGCGAATTGCCACCATCGCGGTCAGTGTGTATGTACAGAAAACAAAAAAATTCGCAAGCTTTTGAAACGTCAGGTGTACACGCGCACTTAGATTATTGGGCCACGGAAGTGTGTTATTGATGTTTCGTTAGAATCTCGCGAAAGTTACGCAATCCAATTAGCATCTCGCTGCGCTATCTAAACGATTTATTCGAGGGCAAGTCGGGCGCACAGAATAGGATAATTCTCGAGCCGGTTGCATGTATATTAGCGCACTTTAGAGAGAGAGAGTTCAAAGCGGCTCGAGTTACATTCAGAGCGCCTAGCCATACTCCCGACACGTTATTATAATGAATTCAGTTCCAGTTTCAAGTTTACAAAGAGAGTCTCGAACTGTATTCATCCTCGGGATATGCGCTCTCTTAAAACGTATCGTTAAACTTGTTATCGTTCAAACCTCGCAGAGAATTCTAGTGATCTCGTCGAGAGAAAGGACGTTTTCAATGTAACGTGAAATGTAGAGAATTACAGGGCTGTAAGAAATTGACATCTGACAAGACTTCGTTATCGGAAATTCATCTAAAATAAATGTAATCCAAAATGTATCAAAAAAAGCTGTGGAGGAATAAAAAGACAATCTTTCGTTATCGTATTACTCGCATGTGAACATTCGCGCGAAAAGCGTTCATTATATATATGTTGGCGAAATTTCAATTTCCGAAAGCGCTCTCTCTGCGGCGACGAGCGAGAAGGGGAAGTGAAGGAAGGGAGAAAAGAGATTTTCCTCGCGCGAGTTAAGAGCAGATCAGAACGGACCGGACGTTCAAAATGTCCGGCCGGGAACGTCGCATTAGAAACGTCTGAATGCGGTGTATGCGGAGCGCAATCTGCGCGTATAGCAGGAGAAACGTCGACTCTCGCACAGATCACTCTCTCTATATTGCTGATCCATTTGTAGCATTCGGCTGTTCTCTAACGTCGGCGTGTCCGCGCTTCGGACACGTCTATGTGGAGACCGGCTTAAGGCTATGAGTAAATTGCAGCCGATTTGATCCACTTGAATTATCCGCGATCCGGCGAGCAGGGTCGCCAAGCCCGATAGAAGATCCGCAGATAGCACGTTACCTTGCGAATCGCATTTCATCGTAAAATCTGTGCCAGTGTCGCGTATAATATATATATGTATACGTATGTGGGTGTACATTATATAATTTGACTTGATTTTGAGAGAGGAAGCGCGCGCGCGATCGACGATCGCGATTCCTTCAAATTAGTATCCGTCGCGCTATTGTTCTGTCGATGCTATTATATCAGAGTTGCAATATTGCCAATCGCTCTCAACGAGACGAATATGTGAAATATTTCACAAGTACGTATGTTTATTCCGACGCGATAAATACGGAATATTTTGTATTCATATATCTTTGATGCGTTCTGTTTTATGATGAATGTGCATGCGCACACGATATTGGCTTCGATATTTTGTAATCGAGTTTTGTTTTAAGCGATCCTAATTACTGCGAATTTCAGTCTTCGTGCGCGCGACGGCGTTTCAAGCGAAATTGAAACGAAAAATGGAAATGGTATTTTTTTTATTTTTTTACGTCGTTGAATTGTTAAAATAGTTAAAAATTACTGCCTATGTGACAAAAATTCAATATTCCAAAGTCATCTTGCGTAACAATTTGCTCTTTAAATTATAATTGCGAGCATAATATTGTATAATAATCTACGAAACTTGCGAAATATTAATTTCATGCCATTCCTATCGATATATTAAACATATATATGTATATTATATTATATTGCGAGCACGTTGCGATAGGGGAGAAATATAATTTCCCTCGAGACTAGTCAAACATGCAGATAATGCCTATCGCGTAAAATTGTTTAAGTTATTTTCACAATTTTCCAGTACCACGTGTACAGTCTCCGCGATATCGAATTTCATTGACATTTTATTATTTTTATTTCGCGATATGCGGTATCGTATAATCTTTGAAAACAATAAAATTGGTCTTTGTTTTAAAAGCATTACATATCCACTCGCGCGATATTATATTTGCGAACTATATACATTCTGTTGAAACAGTGTATATAAATAAATGCTTTTAATTAAACAGATGTTAGTAAAACCGAAATATCGAGTTACAGAAACATTTATGTTATTAACGAAAGAAAGTCATTAACCAGCGATAAACTCAAAATTCTTACTCGAAACTGTGCGAATGATTCATTTCGCACTCACGCAAAACCATCTTTGCGGCTTTACACTTCGTGTCCGTCGCTTATTTAACGCAGAATCGAGATTTTTTACTTCGCGCGGGAGAGGGGAGGAGGACGAAGAGAAAGAGGAAAAGCAGAGTTTTCAATTATCACGGGAATAAAAGTGCTGGGAGTGGCCGACGCGCTACTGCAAACATCATTCGGCCTCTTTTTTAATCCGGCATCATTCCATATAATCCAAACTCAAAGCCGTTTCAACGTCGTTTGTTTACTGTCACGGTCCGGTTGTTCACGAATCAAAGGAAATAAACACTGATTAAGCGATTACGTTCGCGATTAAAAGCTATTAACGGTGTCGCTCGCGCGTAATGACAAATTGGTACACGCGGGAACAAAAATTCGCAAAACAGTCGAACCACCGTCGAAAAGAGATTCAATCTGTCACTGATAATCGCGATTAGTCACGTCGCGTTTTCGACGGATCTCTCAAGCTCTCTCTTTATCGAATATAAATTCTGTTTTCGATATATAAATTCGCAAGCGGTCGGATTGGATTATCATTTTATAAGCTATACACTCGATCATCAATGCGTATATATGGGTTGTAGAGAGGTTGTATTATTATGTATGGGAATTATATAATATATATATATATATATTTTAACACATTAAACGCACGCGGGGAGCCTCTCTAGAGCTCGGAGAAATATACATAAATTCATTTTCGACATGCTGCGCTAAAACAAAATAACACGTACTAGCCATTATTACTATTGAATTAATGTCAAAGTTTATCGGCGATCTAGTAGCTTGGCTAGTATTATTACGATCTCAAAATTTCAGCCTGTATTTTACATCACAGTTCTCTATCTATCTCTCTCTTTCTCTCTCTTGTTGCACGCTCCATTATATATTGTTCGCACGTGAATAGATGAAAACATTATAATATTATATGTACATATATATATAATAAACGGAGAGCGCGCGAGAAAGATAGAGAGTTTAGAGAATTAGAGTTGCACATAACGTTGTACATAACCGAAGCGTTCAACGTTGCATTTCGCGTGATGTGATAAAATAACTGAATTAATATTATAAATAAAAACAATAAACCGTATATAATCTAATAAAACATACACGAATATTACTCAAATATCTTTCTCTCAAATCTTTTTCTCAATTAATTTAAAGAAGAACACGATTTGTAATATCCAAGTAAACGAGAGTTTTATTATGTAATTAGATTTTTTTTTTTTTTTTTAATTTGGTAAACGCGCGCGCGTAAAGATCTCAGATCGCTTAAAACAGATATACAAACGCCACGTAGATTGGTTTTACGGGGGTAAACCCTTTTGCTTCGCGATGTAAGGTAGTTCGTTGCTGCGATGAAATAATGAAAGAGGCGGAAAGAGAGAGCGAGCGGAGCGCGCGCCGGTAGTGTGTGCGCGCCTCAAGCTTTATTAATTATAAATTATCGTACGCAGCGCGAAAGGAAAAAACCCCGCAGCCTGAACTCCCGCCAGTACTTTGACGGAAAGGTGGGAGAGAAAAACGGCATTGCGCTTTCTGCGCTAATTAACTCCCGCGACTTCTCTACCTTTTTCTCTCGTTCTCGTTCGTCCGCATGCCCGCGCGGAAATTTAAGTCCCAATTTTCCGCGTCCGCATTCGCGCGCAAAAGTAACTGCCGGGAGGTAGAAAGAGAAAAAAAGCGAAACGATTAAGACATGGTCGAGAAATTAAACGCTGCGCGTCCACCCTGACGTAAAGCTTCTGTCGGGAAATTCAGGAACCTCTCGGTGCGACCCGTACACTACGTTCGAACGTTACATTACGAGAATTGGCGCGATATCGGCTGTTTGAGAAGTGGTTAGCGTTTTCTCGCTTCTCGTATTCGCGTGAAACGGCGGTTATCAGTATAATGTAAATTAAAAAAAAAATTAAAACGATACCAATTTTCGCAAAATTGTCGCGTAATTTAATTATATTTTTGAAACACAATTATTCATAATTATATGTAGAGCTTTACACATACGTTTGAAATGCAAACGCGTGAATTTATGCTGCTATTTATAAGCCGATGGCACGAGGCATCTTCAAATATTTGAAAGAATACCAACGTTGCCCCGGTGAAACTCTGTTAACCGTCAAATATTGATTTTTGAACGAGCCATGCGCCCTCCTCCGCCCTCGAGGTTTTCAATTTTAGCGCACCGCACCGCACACGATGTGTCGAGCGCGCGATCGATATCGTGGATCGGCGCGAGACCGAGAGTATTTTGTTAATATTTTCGTTGCAGCTCATCCGCGAAGATAGAGGCTGGAAACGCGGACGGGACTTTGGGCCGTATTGAATCCTCTGTCATAACCGTTCGCCACTTCAATACGTTCCGACGCGCGACAGGTATGTTGTGTTTGTGTGTATTGCGCGTCATGAAAAAGAGAGCTTTGAGAGATCCGCGCGGCTTATCGCCGCGAGCGAAATCTCAGCGTGGGAAGCGAGAAACGACTGAGAAATTCGCACTAAATATACGTGACAAAATGTCTACGCCAGAAAGAGAGAGAGAGAGAGAGAGAAGGAGATGGGAGATTTTGTGACGATGCCCGCCAGACGTGTCGGCAACACTTTTAGAAGGGACAAGAGAGAGGAACGTGTGCCCTGGGTCTCGTCTCCGGAGGAAGATTATTCTCGGTTTGCGCGCGAGCGAAACGGCGGCGCAGAGCCTGCTCCATTAGAACACGAATGGCGTTAAAGCGCGGTTTCATTAACGGGAAATGTTCGCGAAAGTCATTATAGCAAACTCGCAAGACACGCTGACAAGATTGTGAGAAATTTGCAAGGATCGTTGAAGTGGAAATTTCTGAAATCTGGTTTCAACGTAGGAAAAATGAAGTGTTATTCTGTAATATCGATATATATTGATATGCGATATATATATCGATATGCGATATAAATATCGATATGCGATATTATGATGTTTGCATAGACAAATCTTATTCCTGCTCAGAACGCTACTTAGTACAGTAGTACTACATACTATTGCAACAAAAATATTTTGTATCGACGCAATCTACGTTAAATTTTTGATATTCCATAAAAAACGTATTTATTTTGTTAAAGATTTAACAAATAGCGTTTAACTTAGCAAATAAGAAGCTACGCAACGATTTCGTGCGTGAAATACTCGTACTTATATGCTGACTCATCCAGTATCTTATATCTCGAAAAACTTACCTTTCCAAAAGAAAAGATAAAAACAGGCGCCAAGTACTACACGCGCACAAATACTATGTTCCTCTTTTTGTTTTATTATTGTTTTTATTTTATTACAAATTCAAAAATCAAACACAATAAAAAAATAGTATTAACAATATTATTGTATCACTTATAAATTTGATATTTTTTTTTATGAGAAAACTGACGCGGCGCTTTGATTCATAAAAGAAGAATCAATCTTCCGAGAGTGTAAACCTGCGCTATATCTGCGGGGTAAAATTCTCTACCTGTCGTTTCATATTTCCGAATCGACAATTCTTCCAAAGTTGTGGAATCGCTATTGGCACGTTACGATACTGACGTTATCCGATGCCGGAGCATTGCGCAACAGTTTTCGCGTGCGCGCGCGAAATATAAAATATAGAGGGACGTTCGATATGCACCGGTTATGCAATGCATCAATCTGTCCCGTATATTTTCGGAATGATCGTGCAAAAGCCAGTGTAACGAGACCGGCGGTACAGTGTGTTGCGCAATTTAAATTTTAAAACATGGTCACAAAAGTTGCGTCGAGCAAGTCAAATTTCGAAGTTGAGAGAAAATATTATCCTGTGTATATATACGGCGAACTTTACGTCGAAACTTTACTGCACAAAGAACCTGAACAATAGAATCAGAGAGAAATTTCACGCGATAATTTCAACGAATTGTCACGATTCGTCCGACGCTTTTAATTGTTTCTCTTTTTCGACTTTTTTCTGTCCTTTTTGTTTTAGTTTTGCGAATGGATTCTCTCTATCGCGAAGTATTACGCGCGCAATAAACGGCGGGAGTGAGTATCTACGATTTATAAAAGCTGCGCGCCGACCGCATCTATCCAATTTTGTGCGGCACACAGGTGCCGCATTTTCCGGCCGCGTATAACCCCCCGAAATGTGACGAACACGTCATACGGTTCCGCCACTCGAATTAATCCCCTTCCGTCGCGTCCTGCAGAATTATCGGGAATCCCGAAAAAATGCCCGGTCCGGTAATCTGGAGTAATACGCGCGGAATTGGAAATTCTGCTCTCTGGATTGTAAAAGAAGAGTAGGAGGAGGATGGAAACACAGGCCGCGGCGCCGCGTGTCCGAGGATTCTTTTAACTCGTTTTTTCGAACTTGGCGACGTGACGACGCCAAAGCGATAATTGATATTGGCGGATTAAAGGCAAGATCAAAGGCGGCGGGAGATTTTTTTCTTGTTTCGGGGTGATATCGACGCTCGCGAAAACGGTTCCCCACACACACACACACACAACTACTATAAAGCGCACAACTCTGTGTGCTTCTTTTTCTCCGTAAAGCGCGGGATTGTGTACTTCCTCTCTTTCAGATCCTGGTCCTCGATTTTCTTGAGGGTTATATATAAAACCCAGGACATTTTCAAAGAGAGAAGAGAGAGAACAAAAGCCTCTTGTGACTATAATTCACATTCTAAAGTAGTTAATTTTAATTAAGTTAATTTTACTTCCGTTGAGTTTTTTAATACTAAAATTCTTGGAAAATTTTTCCTACCTCATTCTTGCGAGTATTGTGCATAATGAAAGAGAAAAACAGCATTGAAGAACATTACATTCGAATACGATATTTTTAATCTGTCTGAAAAAACTTTCTCGTGCGTTAACGTTTATCAAATCTGTGAAATACGAAGCTTTTGTAAACGCCGTGTGCACTAATCTTCAACTTTTTAATTCTTATAACTTTTATGTAAAGAATAATTCACCACGAACCACTCGCGCACTGTAATCGTGAATAGTTTCCCAGGATCATCGGCAACTTCGCGTCAAGAGGGCGTAATCCCGTCGTACTTCAGCGTCGTATATATTCTCTTTCTTTCTCTCTCTTTCTCTCTCCCTGACGGAGTCTGCGCGCGTTACAAACGCGAGGAAACGGCAGTCGCGGGCGGCAGCGCGGTGTGATTCCCCGGGGCGCGATAATTTATTTCCTTTACAATTCCGTCAGTACAATGCGAGAACTAAAATATGACCCGACCTTTATAACCGTGCATTCTCTCCCCGCGAAACACGAATCCGCGGGCGAGAGAGCGCGCTTAATTCATCTTCCGCTCGCGCACAATCCGACCCCGGCCTCGTGTACGAGATACAGTATCACTGGACGGAAGTTTTGAGGACGCACCGCGGTCGCGTGTGCCACTCTCTCTCTTTCTCTCTCCTTTATTTATCTATCTATCTACCTCTATCTCTTTGTCTCTTTCATGTTTCTCTCTCTCTCTCCAAATGTTCTCCGGAGAATTATTCAGCCCATCGCTCTCTCTCTCCCTCTCTCTCTTGGCAAAGTCGACAAAGCAAGTAAGAGAGAGAGAGAGAGAGAGAGAGAGAAACGTCGGAGCGAGACGAGGCCGCATATTGCCGCCGCCAACTTGCTCGAACTTTACATAAGTCACTTGCCGGTGGCCTATTAATGCGGCTCCACGACGCTGTAGCACTTTGTCCTTTCCAGAGCACCCGTGGGGGTCTCACGGAGAATTCGCCCGCTGCGAAGCAGGCTCTACGCGGGGGTGACCGCCCACGGAAGGCCGATGCAATAACTCAGCGTTTTCTCTCCCGCTCTTCTTCCTTTCTTCTCCTCTCCCCCGTCCCGGATAGCTGGCTCGAAAGAACAAACGAGCGGAAGCCCCGAAGTATCGTCGATCAACGTGCTTGGGATTCTCGCGGAAGAATTGCGATTGGCGGGCTATGAAGAAACAAGATCGCAGGAGAACGAGAATCGCGACGACCCTTAACTTTTCCCGCCGCGGTAAACTGCGACTTCCGCTGCTTGTGCAGGAGAAACGCGGAGGGTGAGACGTAGTCATTCGTGACGATCGGGACTTCGAAGAATGCGTGGAATACTAATCGAGTTGCTCTCACCTATGTCGTGGAATTAAATTGCGTTTTTAGAGAGAAAGAGAGAAAGAGAGAAAAGAGAGGGGATCGAGCGACGAATAAAAACTACGATGGTACACGGGATTTTCTTGTGCCTCCGAGTGCCGTTGAGCGTCAATGGCTTCATTTGCGAGAGGTACGTTTGGAAACGCGCTTGTTTATCGACGTGTTGTGCTTGAGCCAACAGTTACAGCTCGATTCGTGACAGTTTATTTGCACGGCGTCTGCAATTAAAGTAAAATGTCGCTGTTCTCTCCGCGCGTTTTCTTCGCACGGATGAAGTTTACCGCTTGTTCGCGCAAGAGAGAGACGGAAAATGAAAATGTGTTATATTATTGTTTGTTGTTCATTGCATGTTTGCCTTCTTTTGTTTTTAATTACCACTAATCTAAAAACGACAAAGAAACATATTGCTTACTTTGCGATATTTTTCTCGAGATTGATCGACTCGTCTTTTAGTTATTTCCGACGTTTAAGTCATTTATGTGCTGATCAACGCTGCTCAATTAATTTCGATCGCCACGCCTGTCTGTCAGTAAATTTTACGGGACGTAATAATTTATTCATATACGCGGGAGGACACTGTCGCCTCTATTGTGAAATTATGTTCACGTTAACGTAAACGTATTTTCCGATTTTATAACGTTCTGATGTAAATTTGCCTTTGCGTTATTTAATGCAGAATTTAATTTAATTCCCGTTATTACAAGAAAATTATTATATTTCGTCCGATTTGCGCGTATATTTTGAGCATTTCTCTCTCTCTCTCTCTCTCTCTCTCTCTCTCTCTCTCTCTTTCTCTCTTTCTCTTTTAGTCGACAAAGCTTTCGAAACTTTGCATTTCCGCTAGGTAATTCAAAGTGCTCGTGAGCACAGATCGTAGGAAGAACGAAACACAATATCGCGTATCTGATTACATGCACGCACACTTGTACAACGGAACAAGGAATTACCGACGAATATTGCCAAATACCACAGCAGTTTGTTAATTAATTACATACCGCCTGCATCAATTATGTATCGTGAGATGGAATTTACGGATTGCGTGTAATCGACCCAATTCACGTAAGCAGAAGTTAGACGAGAACAAACGAGGATACGGGTTAATAAATTTGCGGAACTATATATGTACATGACGTCCCGATTTCGTTCTTAATATTCTCAAATCGATTTCCGAGCGTCCGAGACGACCTGAGCAGAATTGCGAGTTTTCGCAAACTTCGCTCTGAATATATCACAGATCGGATTGTTTTCCGTGTGTAGAACACGCGCACGCTTTTTTTTCATTTCAATAGCCCCAACGAGAAGTCCGGGCAAATTGCAGGCGGACTTGATTGATGTGGGCACTCTAAATAATATATTACCCGACAAATAAGCGTCCTGATCAGAGCCGAGGTCGAGCAATCGGGCGCGGCAATTCGTTCAATGACTCTGATTCGGCGGAGGGCGAATATAATGGCACGCCAGCAGCGGTGAGGAGTTTCTAAATGGCAACGATTTTCTGCGTGGACGCGGCAAAACCACTTTGAGATTAAATATAAATTTTCCTACTTTTTTCATCCGCGCAAAACAATACAGCAATATCATTATCGCGCTCTATTCTCAACAAATCTTCGAGCAAAAAGGACGGAAAATATTTTTCGCCACTTTTTGATGCCGCTAATACGTCATGTGTTGTAGACGATGCGCAAGAAAAGAATGACAAACACACGCTATATATACGATACAGCATTTTTTTTGTTTTACCAGCTGTTTTCAATTTTTCGTGTCGACCACGCGCCGATGAGAGAAAGAGAGAGAGAGTCAGGGAACGGCATCTGCAAGCTCGGAGGCATCATTACGAATCGCACAGGAACAATACAGTCCCCGAAGGGCATTTTCATTGCCCGTACATGTCACTCGCGCGTACATGAAAACGAAAGGTCGGAAGCAAATTATATGCGCTTCCGCGGCTCCGCGCGCGCGCGTGCGAAAAAGGATTCGCAACGCGCGCAGGATGAAATCGCTGGGAGGACTCGCCGCCGGCTGAATATGCGCCGAACCGAAATGTAAAAATATCCTAATGGACGCGCTCCGGTTTTAATGGAATGGATGTGTTACAGATTCTTATACAAAATACACGAGCGAGATTTGCGCGCGTGCGAGTATTTAAAAACGCTTTTCAGAAAAATATTCAGAATATAAGCTTATACGCGCGCGCTCGCTCGCTCGCTCGCTAGCTACATAATAACCTACTTTCGCGTTGCGGTAACGGCGAAACAATAAAGTAACTCTGTTGTACGCGCCGCATCGACAACTTAATTTATCAAGTATTATTTACGATATGTGTCAAAGACAAATGAATTATACCAATAAAAACTTTACACGTTTACTATAAAACTTCATATATATCTATAAAAAAAACAAATACAAAATGTTCCTTCTTTATATCGTAAAAACTTACGCTGTAAAAAAACTCTTGCTTCTTGCAATATATTCTATGGGAATAACAAATGTTATATAGTCTTGTTATGGCGCCTAAGAAACTTTTAAAGTTTAGAAATAAAACTCAGAAGTATGAACATTAACATATAAAATGTGTTTATAATGCCGAGTAGAAAATAAACATTGTTAAAAATGTAAAAATTTGTTATGTGTTACAAAAATTTTTGTTTCTAACGTTTAATTTCCAAAAATAAAGAAGCACAATACGTTTATTAGATTTCATACGTCTTGATCTGAGTGTATTTATTCACCGCGAATGAGTACAAATTTCATTTGAGACGTTCGCTTGTTGCAGAAATTTGCTCTGCGCGGGTTATTGTGTCCGTTCTGCATCGCTTTTATTACGTCACCGCGCAATTGTGAATAACTTTTATGAATTACCGTATACACGGTCTATAAAATCCAATTGGAGCGAATTTGTGCCAAGTTTGCTTTAGAAACACGGAACCGGGGTTTCTCCCCGTACGAATGTCTGTAACGTCTGCAGAACTCAGGATATAATTCGAGTTTGCTACCGGAGGAAGGATTGTAGACACTGTGTAAAAGAGAGGCGGTAAGCAATTCCGTGAAATTCCTGCTCCGTCACGATACATCTGTCCCTCTCGCTCGAACGGGATGTATATTCCTTTCGGGCGTGCTTAGCAAGAAATTTAACAATCAATGTGACCCGTTCCGAAAAGCTCCGTAGTGGGAGCCATAAATTTCATTAAAATAATATTCCGTATAATGTGTCATCATTTACTTGTGACGATGCGACGAAGAAATATTATTTGCGGCGTGTTTTCCATAACGCATGAATTTCACACGGAACGAATATCTGTTTTATGTTTCTTTTTTTGCATACAAAATATTTTGCGATATATATTCTTTTCTCAAAAAATACATTCAATTCACATGTATTTTCCTCTTCCTTTTTTTTGTGCAAAATATCGAATTAAAACGCAAATTGAATATTTATTTAGAAATCGATATTTAAAGATAATAGTGAAAATATTTCACGTTCTTATATTTATTATATGTGTGTATATTATTTTCAATTTTATTATACTCAAGAATTTCATGTTTGCAGAACACAGCGCGCGAGCACGCGCTGCCTCCCACCGATCGGTAATCAATCGTAGCTTCCTTACAATTTCCGCGCTGCTTTCCTCAGTTAAATTATTGGAAACGGAGACGTGTACGCGCGCGTACGTATATACACTGTATATAAAGTTATTTATGGAATTTCTAACAGCGATGTTTCAGAAAATTGAAGTTTTCGAATTACTGGAATATTCTTGCCAAGATTCAGGGGGAGGAAACCTGTAAACTACCGACCCGTCAAACGCAGAAACACACACTCCCTTTGAAAGCGACACAATTTGTAAAAAATGTGCGTGCGTGTGCTGCGGTACGTGCGAAAATATATCATTTAAATGTTTGAACGCGAAATGGCGGAATATACACAACGCAAACTTGTGAGGCGACGCGTCACTTTTCCTTTCGCGGCTGTTGATGTACATTAGGAAATCTCCTTGAGTTATACTCGTGTATTAATTCAAAAGCTCGGATGTCGCTGCGAGCGCGTGTAAAATGACGGTCTCTCGTTGTAAAAAATCGCCACTAATGACTCGTTTAGCAGTTCGTCGGTGGAGAAGAAGTGACGAGGCGAGAGAAGCAAGATGAAGGAGAGCCGAAAGAGCGAGCTGTGCCGCTGCTGCCTCATTTGTCTCCGACGCAGCCGGCGGTGGAGCTGGTTTAGAAGACGAATATCCGGGCCCTATTTGTCATATTAACGAATAGACAGTAAAAATGGCGACACGTACTAATACCTCTTGATTGTCACGAATTTCTCGAATGTCTCGGCTCCGCGCCGGAAAATTGCCGGAAGAAGAGCTTCGCGCGAAAAATTCAGTAAAACTTGATGTTAAAAAGATAGAGAAGACAAAAGATATTTTTCTTACAAAACGATCTGCGTATACGAATTATTACTTCGTTCGTTTATGATTCTTTTATTATTCATATATTTTTAATGACACAAGGTAAAAACCGTTTAATGTTTCCACTCGCATATGTACAAAAAAACACGTGCACAGTCGATTCAAGCATGAACGTATGTTATCGCGCGGACACAAACGGGAAACATATCCGGTGGTTGAACTCCAACTAAAGATCGTAAAACCGGGCACGGAAGTGCTATGTTGTGATCGTAAGTTGCAGTAACGTTAGTGACGTGATGAGGGCGCGTTGCGAAAATTTGGAAATAGTGGCAACGCGCGCGGCTGCCACTGGCCAAACAGCAATAAAGTAACGCGATATATGCCCGGCCGGCTACAACTTACTGCAATTGCTGACGCTTACGGAATCGTAATGAGAAACTCCGGCGATCGGCGTGACCGGCGTAGCAAAGTCCGTCGTTTCGCTGCAGTTTTGGAGTTAGAAATCAGCGGCGGCGGCGGCGGCGGCGGCGGCGGCGGTGGCGCACACAAACAGAGAGAGCCTCGAGTAAATTGCGCAGCGAGCCGAAAACATACTGGCAAATTTATGCCGTTGTTGGACGACGTTTCAGATAACGCGATGACTGAGGACGCGGAAAATGCACGCGAGGAATACTTACGACTTTATGTGCGGGAGAAAAACCTCGCGATTATTGAGTCCAGAGATTCCGCGAGGCGCATCGCGGATTTTTCGCGGAAAAAAATGCGACGATAGAAGTTTTATTATCGTTAAATTTATCCGTTACAATTCCACGAGTTTTTTCTTTATGAATCCGTGCAGCGGGAAAAAGTTTTTTGCTATTATATGGCAAGAAAAATTTGTTGAGTCTAATGAATTTTTTGTTTCATCAATAAAATGTTTTGTTGACCAAACAAAAAAAATTCAATAAGTTTGGCAAACTTTTCCCGGCCATGTAATAACTAATTTTGCTAGAATAACACAACTTTTTTTCCGTGTGCACACTTTAATCACTGTGCGTTTATATTTAACGTCCCTGCGTTATAAATTTCTCTTATAGAACGAATGTATAATTGCAATTCTCGCTCAATTTGCAATTATAGAATTGCAAATTGAGCGAGTTGGCATAAAACAATGTAATGAGCGGATGACACACATCAACCCCATGTATACAATTTGATGTTTTTGTGACCAATGTTCGCGGAGGAAAACGTTGATCGCAGCTGTTTCTCTCAATTTAACACGATGATTCTACAATTACGTCCACCCGGCCGAATGTGATCGACAGTTACGTTTCGTTGAAATCTCTCGTTGGCTTTTTGTTTTTTTTTTTTTTTTTTTTTTTTTTTTTTTTTTTTAAAAATCGCCGATAATTCTCTTGTTCCGGCATTTGTCAGATCACACGGAAGTGCAACGACAGTTTTATAGGTGCACATCTGTCTTAACACAGCGCGCGGAGGGGTTTCTCCTTTCTCCCGGAGATTCCGCGTACGTGACGCGATTCCGTAAATACGGGGAGAAAAGCTTTTCATCTCGAATTCGCAGTCCGCTCTCGCGTCGCGCGGTCAGTAGTAAAAATTGCGAGAAACACGCTTACACAGCTTTCCTATCTCGTAAATCCCGCTCCTACGTAACTTCATTCACGATAATCGGATTAAGACTCTTACGCAAACATTTGTATAGCCGCGCAACTGTACGCAAATGCGAGGCTACTTGCCAGATTTCTGAAAGCTCTTTAGAACGGGAAGCACGCCATCTCGGGTGTGTGACACGTATATCAGAAAGTCCGTGAGGCTTATATACTCGCCTCAAATTAGCAACGAGTAATCATTGCCTGCAGAATATTAATCTGTCACGTTTCGCGCCCTCGACTTGCTCTCCCGCGTGTGAGAAATGGATGTAGACAGGTTTAATTAAACCTCGAGTTGTTATCACGCGATATTTATCTTTTATTTATCGCGTTCAGATCGCGTTCTTTGACGGAATTCATTAATATTAAAGTAATAATTACAAAACGACGACGTAACTTTCACGTGGATTTTTTTTTGTTTCTTTTATAAACTTTTATTTATTTCTCATTTATTGTTTTTGCGAACTTGTGTACACATGTTTCATTTGTTAAACGATTTCAACGCATGTACAGTTCGTTATACGTGTCTTTTCAATTGACGATAATTAAATTGAATAAAAAAAAAAAAAAGTCTCGTTTATCGAGATTGCGGCTTGTGTGACAAACACAATGACGTCTTGGTCTTTTTGTTTTTTGTTCTTTCTTTATTTCTACATCACAACGGAAGTACGAAGCGTTCGTTTCGTCTTTTCTACGTCGTTATCGCGAACAGTAAGCGTCGCGATGCCTCGGGGCCGTCATTACGCGCGGCGCAATGCGCGATTTCATTACCGGGGCGCCCCCGCTCCAGGATTACGCTCGTCCCGACGCTGGTATTGCACATTGTATTTCCCGCGTTATGCAGATGCACCCTTTGCATTACGACGTCAACGAAAGACCGTGGAATCTGTATTAACCACGGAAATTCCAGAAACGTGATTACGCGCAGTGCACCTTTCGCGCTATCGGCGGTATATTCTCGGTGAAATACTCGCGCGGTAACATGCAGCCGAGGTGGAAAAATCTGCCGTGAAAGAGCCCGAGAGAAGACATTTTTGACATTTGCCGCGCGCGCGTCGTGCGAAAACATCTCGCAAACGAAAATACGTTCGGAAAATCGTACAAGAAAATCGCGAGACTTTTCTTGAATGTAAATTCTCCGGTAAAATAACGGGACATTTGAGTGAAAATGGATTGCTCTGCAAGTGTGAAAAAAAATTGTTAAAAAAATTTTTTTTATTACTTTGCAATAATTTCGCAGTCGTGAGAGAAAGCGATAAAACTTCTCGTCGTTAAACACAATTTTCGTTGATTCATTTTTGTTGGTTCATTTATTTAGTCTTAATTATCTCACCTGACTTTGTACCAGGAATTTTATAATGATGAAGAATAATGAGAGATCATTAGTACTTGTTAGATGTAATAGATAGTCGAGTAACGCAATTAAATGCAATATACCTGATATTACTTCGCATTCGATAAAAACTACTTCCGGTGCAGTTTTCAATTTTCCTACGCGCGCGAGATAATCGATGTATCGCGCGCGAGCGCAATATTTTTCCCTCGCGCGAGAATAAATCGCGAATTTGATTACACCTGAATTAATTCGACGAAATTAGAAACTCGTCGTCGGACCAGCTGCTGTGCGCGCGCGAGCGTAGAAAGAAAAAGTGATGCACCGACATAAGCCGGTTTATAAAGCGTCGCGCCGCGCAATCGTCACGGAAAATATCCATCATTTTGCGTTTAACGCGGAACAAGCACGGGAGGAACGAAGTGTATTTCCCGCACGCCCCGACGATTCGCGAACGAAGTGCATTCTGCGCGTATTGCCCGGCGACTAGTGTCGTGTACGCGCGACACGCATTCCGCGCGAGAATTCCAGCGGGAGCGACAACGACGACGACGGCAGCCGCCGTCGAGTCATGAATTTAACATAAGAAGGTAGATAAAGGATCTCTTTCTCTCTCTCTCTTTCTTTCTTCTCCTCTGAAGAGAGGGGACGTACGATAGTCGTCGCTCGGCGCGAAGCGAGTGCGAATTCGAAATACGAGGCGAGGATATGTATGTACGCATATATATATATGTGCGCGCGGCACATGTATGCGAATAATACCAGATATTTCTGAGGAAAACGCGTACGTCGAAAGAAATACGGATTATTTTTCGCAGAGACGTCGTCGTCGTCGAGAAAAGAAACCCCGAGGAGACATCAATGTCGACGTTCTTCTCGAACGAACGCGCTTATCGGATGCACTTTCGCGAGTGTTCGGTTTTCGCGAAACTCGTTACGATGACGTTGAAGACGTCGGTCGTTTTTTTTCATTCGTGGCAAGCGCGCGCGTTGTTCCTCGATGTTATTTTCGTTCGGTGAACACAATCGTCCGATTCCGAGCGGAATATCCGCGGCTACACTCAGGAAGCCTTGTAAGTCGCCATTGTGCCAGATAGATATAAGAATCGAGATACCACGCGAGAGGAATGGTAATACTACCGCTAGTAAGATAAAGAGAGAGAGAGATTTTCTGTGTTTTATGTATTCATGGAAAGACAAGGAAACGTAGAAAGACGCGTGGTATTCTGTACAGTATGCGTTTTGTGGTCGAATATTTGGTAACTGTCAACATATTTGGCAGACAAGCACATGTTATTACTTTTTGTTATACTCTGGGCGACTTTATTGTTTTGTCTATTCGCTACTGACGGACCTTTACATGTAATTCTAAAATTTCGTCCAGAAGTAGAGGGATTTTATACGTAGTGCTTGCCACAGAAGGCACAAAGCACACCGGTCTCTGCCTCGTGTGGACGCGCGAGACTTCGTTGAACTATCACGCCTCTTGATATCACGAGTATAAGCCTCTCGATAAAAGTGGTTTTCTCTTATCAAATGACAATAAAAATTCCAATATACGCCTCTGCGCGTCAATTTTATTGCAATTTCCGCGTTGATCTTTTCCCCCTCCCCTCAATTTATGGAAGGCGGCACACGCTGCGTATTTTTATGTAAAAAGAGAACAGAGAGATAACGAAAAATAAAAAAAAAATGAACAATAGATTGAAAACAAAAAATCCACCAATTAAATCCAACATTTTGAAAGTCATTAATTTTTGTACATGGTATTATTTTGATGAGAAAGATGTAACGATGTGTGTGTGTTTTTTTAATTCTCATTTAAAACACATTGTAAAAGTTCTCATTTGTAAAATATTGTTGTCATTTATAAATAAAAATCATAGTTTTTATTTGCCTCCGATTTAGCCGTTTTAGTGAAAAATTTTTGCCGTACATACACATGTTCCATTACACCTGAAGCATTCGAAAGCCGCCAGTGCGACGGCGGCAATTTAGCATTACGCGCGGGATGTCGAACATAACGACAGCATAAAAGTCCCTCGAGTGGAGCTTAGCTCATGAAGGTTCCATCGTACGGCGCGCTGACAAGTACGACGTCTATTCTTCGTACGTCGACGGGCTATAGACTCGCAAAATCATGCCCACCCCCGCGATGACAGTCGAATAGGCGGATTATTAAGATATCGAAAAGCCTGTCTCCGATCAAGTCGAGAGAGAGAGAGAGAGAGAGAGAGAGAGAAAGTGAAAGAGAGCGACGAAGAGTGAGAGAAAGCGACGGAGAGGGAGAGTTCAATAAATTTTCAATGCCTGGCAACTGGCAGACAGAAAGAGGGGTTGAGAGGGTGATGGTTGCTGGATCTTCTGCTTCGGGCGCGGCGGATGAAACTAGTAACCCCCGAAGAGAACCGAAAGCAGACTCACTCCCTGATTACCATCGTATTAGGTTTTCGATGAGATCTTCTCTTCCTTCTTCACCTCAAAAAAGACTCTCCCTTTGCCGCGCCTGAGTCGTAATGAAACCCTCTTTGCGCGCGACGTTACAAGGACTTATGTCCTTCGACAGATCTCGTTCGCCAACAAAATATTCCATCTTCGACTTCGCCATTTCTCATCTCTCGACACCTCCTCGACAGCGGCCCTTCTCGCGAAGGCTTTCCTTCTCGCGCGTGTCGGCGAGACGAGAGAATCGAGGAGGGAGGTTTATCAAACCCGACACGTGGAATTACGCGACTTTACGTTTCAAATGATAATAACAATCGCGAAAAGCGGGAGAAAGATTGAAGTTATCTTGAAATAAATATAGAGAAAGAAAGAGAGAGAACGCGCGAAATATCACGATGAGTTTCTCGATTTTCTTTACGTTCGCACATTCACGTTTTCCCCGTCCGAATGTATTTCTAGCGAAGCGATGACAGGAGCACCTATAAAAGTATCAGAAACGGGAAAGCGTGACGCAAGTGAGTACGAATATAAGGGTATACGTACATACACACACACACACACATATAATATATATGAGAAGTAGCTTATCGTATAGCGCACTATTTTTCGGATTAGATCTTTCGCACGCTTCGCCGTCGGATTGGATCTCGCGCGGCAGTAAAATTTAGGGTGAGGAACGTGAGTAGACGCGTCTAGCGCTGCGAAACGTGACACCATACCTGCGTCTACTCGATAGAAAGCGTTTCAGACGTCTTACGTGAGCAAAAGACCGGAGGGGGCGAGTGCAAAAAAAAAAAAAAAAAAAAGCTTGCTGCAGCAAATGAAGAGTGTGTGTGTTTTATATTTTATAAAACACACACACTCCGGAGGAGAGAAATATATCTTTTAATGAAAACGATGGAACACACGATGAACGCTCCATATACGTAAACGAAAGAGATCTGAGAATGAAAATTAAAAAAATTGAATGAAGTGATTCGAAGAAGTGTCGCAAAATTCACTTCTGCAAGATTTACTTCCTAAGAAGCGCGGGATTTAATATTTCGTCTAAAACAAAAGGATCGAGTTTTCCAGATGCGTTCTGCAGATTTGGCACGCAGATGCTTTTTAATTTACAGCATTCAAGTCTCGTCGGAGGATGTGTATTGCTTGCAATACCGCGTTGCCAACGAAGAATATAAACGGCGAGGACACGGGAACCGTCACGGCGTCACGTGCGAATTGTGAAGATAATTCCCGTCCGACGTACACGAGACGTATATACGTTTCACGCGACGGTTCGTATTAAATTCTCGCGAGCGAGAAACGCACGTTCTCTTTCAAGTACAAAGATACGTCCGTTTGATACGCAGCGCCAAAGTAAAAATATCAATGTCGCTTGTATCTCGGTCTGTAAACGGCCAAATTCATTGGCACAGAACGGCACGGCCGGAAAAAGAATCCCATGCGAATGACAGAAACCAATTGAAGGGTTTAGGCGACCGTAACGCGAGACACGATAATTCGAGACGATTAGTCGCGCGCTCGTTGCATCCTTCCTGCATTTAAGTATCGTAGCGGAAAGAGAAGTTAATGTTTCAATTCTTCGAGTACGATTGTTAACACATGTATATTTACAGAACACCATTACTTATATGTGACGTAAAATATATATATAAAATATATATAGTTTTCGAATTGAATAAGAAAAAATTAAAACTTAAATAAGCAAATATACAAAAATTTATACACATTTTTAACGTGAATTCAGTTATTCAAATTCAATTACTATTAAATTCAATTATTATTTTTAACGTGAATTCAATTATTTAAGCCGCGGTGAAATATGATTAAAACCACGAAACTGTCACATGCCAGTCGCGAAGCAGAAACTCTATATATATACCTACCATATATAATACCCTACATAGAAGTGATCAAATAAGAGATCATTTATTTGTGGAGCGGTGTGTGCGCGATTGTAACTACACCACAATGTTATTTTACCATATCTACGAGTACGTATATTATAAATGGCCAACTTGCGGTGCCACCGCCAGTTCTCCATCCGGTACGTACATGTCGTGTAAGAAGGAAACTCAACAGTCGACACGCCGACGGTCTATACTGTGTAATACAGAAGTATGTGAGTGCACGGGAAGGTTAATGATGCTTCGGGTCCGCAGTTGTAGCGCGGCTTCGCTCCAAGTTTGCAGCGCCGACCGATGGGAGTAACGATTTCGCGTGCCCGTTACAGAGTGGGCGACCGTAGATTGGAATCGACGTATAAACGATACCGCACGTCGTGTCGGTGAGCCGCGCCCTGAATTTAGCGAAAACCCTTTTCACCCTTTTCTTCCTTTTTCCCGTCGAGAGGGAGAGGAGAAAACGCGCCATTACGGCGCAACTGTGAAACGTAACGAAGTCGCGTAACGTTACTTCGTTTTGATGTTCATTGAATTTCAATGATGCTCTCTCTCTCTCTCGCTTTTGTGGCAGAATATTTCGCGACACGCGCGTGTTCCTCGCCGAACATTTACTTAACGTAATATCTCGCTTTGAGCGAGGTATTTACGCTCCGCGTCTTTATCTCTTTCGATGAGCACGTCGCTCGTATAAACGGATGGTGGATCGGCTCGTAAAGCGCGCTGTAAAAAGCGAGAACCGCGCGGGTATCCTTGACAGAGACCAAGAAGCGTCATTTCTCGAAGTTTGAGGGCAATGACACATTATAGCAGAAACTTGATGCGCGCGCGCACGCATTGTGAGATTGCAGCAGAAGGTTAACTGATATCAACGAGCGCGCGCGGGGCGATGATTATTGTACGCGTAATAATAGAATCCGGCGCGGACACATGCGAGTCGTCGCCTCACGCGATCCATTCTGTATATCCGCGTCTGTAATAATCACCGGATGAAAGGATATGGACCTCGCGTACGGTCCTTATTAATGCGACCGTGATTGATTTACCGATCACTCGAGATGTCAATTCGATGGTTCGGAACCATCGGAGCGGGAAGAGAGGGCGAGCTTCCATCACAACGCGGTTGCGTCGCGTTTCCGGGCTGCGGAATCGTCGTCGTCGTCGTCGTCAACGTCGTCGTATGCCTGATGTATCCATTGTTACACGCTGACATGACCTGCGCGCGCGTTGCAAATTGCAATACATCAGTGTGCGTGTGTGTGTGTGTCTGTGTGGTGTGGATGTGCGCGACACGTACACGTCGAACCCGGGCGCACAGGGCGTTAGAAATGGCGCGGTCCCCGTCACTTACGAGACGATGTAATTTCGGTATGAGCTACTGCGCTTCCCGCCGCGGTCCGTGCCGCATTGTCTGACAAATACGTGCAATGACGTGCCCATTGAGAGAGAGAGGGAGAGAGAAAGAGATAGAGAAAGAGAGAGAGAGAGAGAACGAGCTTGAAACACGTTTTTACTACGAACAACAAAAGGTATATAGATAGTGGTTTTCCCATTTTTCGCGTCCGACACATCGATTCAATATATCTCTCTCATTCTCTCTCTGTTTGCCCGGCTATTATTTTTAGTCTCCAACGCCACGTCGTTTCGTACACGTTTGTTTTTGGTATAAAAGCATTAAAACGATAAAATAAACGTGAGTTTAGCGATAATTTCGTCAGCGATAATAAGTGCAAAAGTTTACTCAATAATTGAATATAAATTCGCGCGAGAAACAAATGTTATAAAAACAGAACGGTGTATTAAAGTCGGAATATATACATATGTGTGTGTACAAAGTGATCGAAATTAATGAAAAACAAATCGCACATATATATGTTATATATAATATAAAACAACATACATATATGTATATATATGCAACGTATATATATATATATATATATATGTATATGCATGTTGTTTTATATTAATACCGCGCTGTTGGATTAACGACAGCGCAAAAATTATTTCTCCGATGATCTCTCGCGTTATACCCGTTACTTGGATACCTCTCAAAAACTCGAATTTATTATATGCAACATCAAATATCTGTTCTCGCGATCATTTTTCGTTTGATCTCTTTAGTATTAAAATTTACATGAGAATCGTATATAATATCGTGTAATACATCTCATTTGCACGAAAGATGGATTTAACCGGGGGTTAAGGGAAAAGCGGCGAAAGAATAACGCGCGCGCGACGGAATCGAATGGAATCCCGCTGCGAATCTCTAGCAGCGGGAGATCGCGTTAAAATAAATCGAAAACCTTATGTAAGCCAAGGAAAAAGTAAACTGCGATACACACAAGCTGGCGACGAGATGAGATCGGACGTGAGACCGTTGTTATCATCTCTGTAAAGATAGCTCGACGCTGCGCGCTCTTTCTGCTCGGATGACTATGATACGGCCATGAGAACTTCCTGTATTTTATACACTATACAGCACACGTCGCAACATTTTCTCAATTTCTCTCATCTGCAGATTTTTTTTTTCAAGTTTTTATATACATCCCGGATTTTACGGCCTTTGTTTTACAACAGAGAGACGAGGAAACGCGCGTTTTATAATTTTATACGCGCCGTTTTTCCCCCGTTTTTAATTTAAATCTTAATTATTTATTAACGTCGAGAATTGTCGCGAAAAAACGCGATTAAAAAAAAAAAAAAAAAAAAAAAAAAAATGAAAAATCGAAAAAGTGAAATTAGCCGCCCCGAGTCCTTTGTGCGTGTAATTATGCTTTGATCCCTTTTTTGAGCGGTGAGAGGGATTCGGCGCGAAACAAGAACTCTCTCATGAATAAATTCACGATCGATGTAACGATGTTCGCCTTGATCCTTCATTTTCGTTCACGTGAATCGAGCCCTAGCTGATCGTCGTCGTTAGAGCGATGTTACGGGCGAATGGACACAGCAAAACAACTATAGCGTTGTATTTAGTGCGGGCACAATTATATGAGGAGAAAAAAAACCGCGATAATGACATTTTTATCGGAAAATTGAAATTGTCAAAAGAACGCGGGAAATGAATAATATGACATCGCGCATGTAACAACTCGTAAAATAATCGCAAGCTATGTTTGCGGAGTAATTGCATCACTTATTCATGAAATGTTCTGTTCTTGGCCGTCACAAAGGCAACCCGAGCTTTTGATAATCTCTCTGTTAACGAGAAACCTAACGAGAACAACGCCGACGCAACTGCATTATAGTCCGGCTTTCCGTGTGCCAATCAGTCGCGTTCGGAGTTGCGCAAACTAGCTGATTACAATTTTTGTGTGTACAAGAGTCCCGTGTGTGCGTATTTATTCTGTGTGATGTATTTATTATCTGTTGAATATCGAGCGAAAATAACGAACCGTAACATCAGTCATATAAACACACACATACATTTCTTTTTCCACACGCGAGAAAATGTATTACTTTAATAACATTCCGCGTCTCTCCGAGACTTTTTCTCATTACGCGATAAGAGTTGTGATTTACGTGAGTTTTGCTTAACTTTTGATATAAATTACAATTTATCTCGGCGCTCTCTCCGCAATTGGTTTTATTTGGACACGACGGACGAAAAAGAAAAAAAAAAAAAAAAAATTACGGCAATTGGTGCCGGATGCGCGCGAACAAATTTGCGCTTTCATTGCATTCGAGGGCGGGATGTAAATGAGTGTGCCGGTGCCGCGCCCAAAGGGCCAAATTTATTCGCGTCATGAAAATTATTTCACTCTCGGCGTTACTGCCCACTCGATCCATCGTCGGCACCTGTGCCGCGCTTCAATGGAATCACTCGGTCGCGGTAAATGGAAAGATTGCACCGGCTTCTCTATTTTACTCTCGTTTATCGACGTGTCTCTACTTTCCTTCTTTCTCTTTTTCTCTCTCTCTCTCTCACACTTTTTTACTCTCGTATACATAGACGTGCGTTATTTCTCTTGTTTTTTTCCTCCGGCCGCTTCTTTCAAAACCCGGCTATCTTGCTCTTCAGTTTGCACGGCGGGATCGATCCGTGCGTGCGTGCGTTTCCCCAATGCTTGTCCATATGCGTTCAACGATTCTTCCTCTTCGTAGATCGTCGTCCTGGGTTTTCGTCGCGATCATTGGGAGAATACTCGCGATCGCATCAAAGCGAAGTGTTAATTCGCACAGATAAAACTGAAAAGCGGGAAAGAGTGGAAATGTGAGTTCTCTCGCGAGAGTGAGAGAAATTAAAGAGCTCCGGCGAACTTCGGGGCTCATAAAATCGAACATCGGACGGAAATGCCAGAAAGCGTAGCGAGAGAATAGAATATGGTTAAATGTAGCCAGGGGAAAAAAATGAAAAAATGAATAAAGCGGAAGAGCAGAAAAGTAGGAAGAAAAGTGTAACGAGAGAAAGAGAAAGAGAGGAAAAAACCGGCGATGATGAACGACCGAAGACAAAGTTAATTTCTTCGCGTTTTAATTATAACGACGTCGATAATAATATTATACGAGCTTGATATCCGACGGTGCATAAAAATCCTTTTGCCGGGAAGTCTCGCGGATTTACGACCAATGGATCGTAACCGTGAAACACGAAGTAGGACGAACATTTCGATTGCGAGCGAGAGAAAAGAGAACGTGGTTAATTAAAATAATATTTCCGTAACCTATCTTGCGCATATCTATACTATATTCGGTCACGTGTGTGACCATCGACTGCACGCCAGTGCGTTCTGAAGACTTTTTTAACGGTCACAGAGTCAAAAGCGCGGCGATATATATGTATATCGTAAAAGTGCAGTTATCGCACATGTGCGCCTCGCATTCGCGTTAATAGGAACAGTATTTCGTTGCCTGGCGTGACTCTTATCAAATTTTTATCTTACACACACACAAGGAGATTAGAAAAAATATAAATCTAAAGAAATTATAATTATATAAATTTAAAGAAAAGTTTTAAATTAGACAACGAATGCACGTTCGAGAAAGAAGACGCAACCGAAGAGATACGACAATGAAGCTAAGTGGTTAACCTGAATCGATAATTGAGCTTCTAATTATGCTCGCACCGCTTCATACATTCGTTGCTTCTTTCGCGAGTTTTCTTCGCGGGTCTTTCTTTCTTTCTTACTTTTTTTTTTTGTTTTTTCGTCTGCGTTCGACAGTGACGGTTTCTCTCGGTAAGTCCTCTCATACCTTCCAAACGATATTTTCTCGAAAGTGCTGAGCGACTTCAGCTTCTTTGTACTACGTCGTACTTTTAACCCATCCGCGGGGATTCTTTGTCCTCTCGTAAGAATAAAGAAGACGACGACGACAACGACGACAAAAAAAAAAAAAAAAGCTGTTTCCGAGACGGAGCCCCCGATCTTACTTAGGCGGTCACGAATGAATGCTCCCAATAGACTTCCACGGGGTTTCCACCGTGATAATTGCGACTGTAACACGAGCGTTGTTTTAATGAAACGATCGATTGATCTCTCTTGCCCGCAATTGCGGATCGCTTCTATTCGCGCGTAACGAACGGATGCAATTAAGGTATAACGTCATATTGTTTTTCGCGGAAATTTTAATTGCCGAACACGTCAGCGGGAATATACCGCGGTGTGTTTGAAATTCATGAGAACATTATCCAACGAAAACAACTGCGTAAACAAATTCTGAGCTTTTTTTTTTGAGTGTCTCTAAAAACAATTTTTCTCCCCGGTTAAAAAACTCGAAATATAATAATATCGTAATTTCCGCGCATCTGTTACGTTCAAACTCTCCATCGCTGTGTAACAACGAAAAGAACTGTGAATATCTACGTTCCATTTGACGCTACGCGGGCTCTTTTGCGCGCGGTCGCTGAGAAAGGTCCTTTCACAAACCAAGCCGAGCCGGGTGAAACGACGCTTTGAAAAGTTCGCGCGAGCACACTGTGAACGCGGTAATCGAACAGTGTGCTCGGGCGAATTTCGCTTGGGGATGTCGCGCGAAATTCCTCGCGGCGTATATATGTCCGGAACCGAAAAATCGCCTGACGGTGACGCTATGGCGGTTCGCTCTACCGGCAACTCTCTCTCTCTCTCTTTCTTTCTATCTCTCTTTCGGTCCTCCGTTCTGTCAGAAAAGCGAGAGCAACCGCGTGTGGAATGCGCGGGAGAGATATATGTGACTCGAATCCATTACGGGCATCCTTTAAACTCGCGAGAATTTATCACAAGCCGATAACTCATTCGACCGTGGTCCTCGAGTAAGCTCGTCCCGGCTTAGACAACGTCTCCGATCGTCTTTCAGAGATATGAGAGCACATCATCCGCCGCAACTTCCTCTTCATCGATCTGGAAAAGAAATCACTCGCCGGTAATTCTCAGAGGGCGAAAAAATGCGCAGACACGCACGCATCGCCGATGGACCAACGCCGTGATAAACTCGTTCCATAACTGTCCTCCGCGGGTTATCGATGTATCGCGAGACGAGAGGAAGCTTTCAAAAGGCTTGCGGGTGTCAACTTGTCTCTCACGGTTTTCGAACGGTTTTGAAAGATTTTCTTTTATCGAAGAAAACTTCGCGTTTCCCGACGCGACAAAAAAACGTTAATTGAATGACATCACGTTATCAGACAATACGATATTCTACTTGTGCGTGTAAAATAATAAATTTGCAAATTTTTTTTTATATTTGTTACACTCGATTTCGTATTGAAAGTTGTTCTTTTCTCGAGAAAAGATTGGTCCCGCGGAGCAGAGGCGAGGAGAAAAATCTCACGCTAGAAAATACAACACCTGAAGCACTCTTGAAATATTATTGATCTCTCCCGGACAGCACTGCGCATTCGCTGCACATATCTCACGTGGTGGTGCGAGTGCACGGCAAGCGCACGGTACTTGTTACCACGTAACACACGTAGCAAACGTAAACCGCGTCATTCATATACCCGCGGATGGTTACGATAAAGAGAAACGACATCGCCGGGGAATCCCCGAGAAGAGTTGTCGTGTCATTCCTTCGGAATCGAGGGGTCCCTTCAACTTTAAATCGACGCGCGCGCGCGAGCGTACGCGAGTAGTATATGCTTCCATCCCTTCCTTTCCTCTCTCGAGACGTGCGGGGTGTGTCTTTCCCGGATCTTACCCTAAGTTACTGCACGTACGACGAGGGTAGTAAATTTTCGGGAGCTATCTCGAAGCGCCCGCGAAACTATTCCACGTAAGGATCCGCCGGGTTAAGGTGGCGCGGGAGCGGGACGTGTAGGGACGTATAGAAATGCTCTCTCTCTCTCTCTCAAAGGATCAGCGATTTCCGGAAACGAGGCCGAAAGGAGATTACGTATGTGCCAATACTCGCGGAATCCGGCGAGAGGACCCCCGGTCTTTCGCCGCCGGTCCTCTTATTCGTTCCCTCTCCTCGTCGTTACTTCTATTGTAGCGACTGCCCCCGAGACGTAGCAGTTTCGTTGATCGAGTCTGTCGTTTCTCGCCGGAATATCTGACATTTGTTTCCGCCGAGAACCAATCCCGTGTATGTGTATGTGTGTCTCTCTCCATCTTTCTCTTTCCCTCGCGTTTCCGGACGTTACTCGCCCCCGGAGCTCATGTGACATAACGAACGTATTTGGTATTCGTCACGGCTGCGGGCATCGATTCACCGGGCTACGCGTCCTTTACGTTGGCCACGTCGGGAACTACAAAGCGGATATCGAATGGCTTTACTCTATACATGCGAAACCCGGCGCCGCATTTCTAGTCGGTATTCCATACTACCACTCTCCGGATAGTCCCGGCGAGTGGTTCCCTCTCGCTACTCCGGGGAGTGAATAATTGTGAAATATGACTTTGTCACGGGAAGAGAGATTTTAACCGCAATCAGTTTCACGCGCGCGCGCGCGCGCATACACACACACACACACACACCCTTGTGTAAAACGCGAAATAATCAGCGTGATGCGGCAATAATAATCTGACAGATATTCCGCGCGAAATACATCTCTC
The DNA here is from genome assembly GCA_014825685.1 of Pseudomyrmex cubaensis. NCBI lineage: Eukaryota > Metazoa > Arthropoda > Insecta > Hymenoptera > Formicidae > Pseudomyrmex > Pseudomyrmex cubaensis. The sequence goes on from QVOA01002295.1 coordinate 48,181, forward strand.
TTCTGTCAGATTATTTCGATAGACTGCGCGAAAATAATTCACAGTACGTCAGGTGCGTTGAAAACTTGCCGCGCTAATATCGGCGCTTGAAATATTCAAATCACGCTCCCACCCAAATGTCTCGGGGTCTCTCCGAAATCGAGGTTATTCCAGACGAATGCCACGTCGCCGCGTCGTCGAGCATAGACGGGAGGAAACACGCGAAACGTATTCCCCGTGTCTCGGTTAATTCGACCGGCACAGCCGAAAGCTCAAGCCCAAAGCTTGCCAATTTGGCTTCTGTTGTTTCTTCGCGTGCGTCGGTCGGAAAAAAATAGCTGGAACAATCAGTTCCAGCCTTCCGTCGATTCAGTCGATCTCCAGCCTTTTGTCACAACTTCATTGGCATACCAAATGCCCGTTGAATGCCTCGCTCTTGAAAGACATCTTTGGAAAGCGAATTCTTTTTTTAGCGAAGCCAGCAATAAATTGCTGTAACAGATCCTTCGAATTTAACGACGTATCGTGACTCTGTAATACATGAATATGTATGTATATATGTTATACATCGAATCGCGTATGTGCAAACCGTAACGCACTTCCACGTAATTACGTGGGAACGAACAGATCAGAACTTGTTTGACGTTATACGCCTACAGTAGATGTGAATATGTAACTCAAGACATCGTGTCTACGCGAAAGCCGTGTCTGAAGTTTCAGGCTACCGTTACATGACTAATCCCTAATATGAGGGCCCATTAGTAATTAGCGTAATTGGACTTGCGGTGTAACGTATAACTTGTCTATGCAATTACACTACACTATTGTTAGATATCTTACAAAACTTGCGTGTGAGATATATAAATTATGTGTGTGAGATAAAACATAAAGTAAAGTAATTCGATCAGTTTCATCATTAGTACATTACGCGATTCGTCAGAGTTTTATCAACGCAAACGAAACGTTTCGCGAAAACGAGAGCACTTGGCGAATTTTCATTAATCTCAAAGCAGCAATTATTCATGAAGGTATAAGTGCAATCGACTCTTCCCACCCCCTACCTTTCCCGGAAGAGGGAGGACGATTACAGACTGGATGCTCAACGGAGCGATCTCGAAGCGTCGCGCTTTCGGAAAATCAAACCGCGAGCGAGCCCGAATAATGCAAAGTTAGATAAACTCTGCCTCTCGAAGATCTGCCACGCAAATCTCGGGGAACGCGATCGCGGTCCCAGATCTAAAGCGAATTCTTGGAAGCTCCGTTTAGAGACGCGGCCAGAGACCGGCGCAAAATTGGAAGGTGGTAATCCGAATCGGGACACCCGGAATTCACTTAACCCGCCAGTTTCTTCAGAGATTCTTCGCAGCCACTTCTAGTAGGAGATCCTCCAAGTGAAAACGTTCGAAAGAGGATAGGCGCTGCGGAAATTGGTAGCTTCTTCGACGCTAGCGAGCGCGGCCCCGGCTTTGCTTTCCTCCCGCGGAGGAACAAAGGTAAACCGGTTAAAAGGCGATGCACAGAGAAGCAATATCCGCAAGCAGTCGGATTTCTGTGAGCAAAAGAGATCCTGCCCGAGAGATCAGCCGTTTTAAAAGGAAAGTCCGCGTCTCTCTTTTTCTCTCTCTTTCTTTTTCTCTCTGACAAAATGAACGTGATACGCGCGCGCTTAAAATATAGTTGTCGAGATTCAAAACGTCGATTCACTTCACCCCCTCTCCCTCCTCCCAACGCAAATATAACAAATATATATTCTCTTTTTCTTTTTTTCCGAACGTTCTCAAACTTTATTTCACTTTACTAGCTAACTTTTTGTTTTACACGCGCGCGCGTACTTTGAAATATTTTAAAATAATATTCTCTCCGGAGGGGTGAGCGCGCGAGAAATATACCAAGTATGTAAAGTATGTATTACACGTAGTGCGGGAGCAATTTTTCTCCGACGACCGAAAAAGGTACGTAACATCCCCGAGGTAAAATGCCGTTATCACTCACTATATAGAAAATATGTATATGTACTATAAAGAAAATATGTATATGCATATATATATATATATATATATATACACATATGTATGTATGTATGTATACATACACACACACATGTATGTAATTGAATGAGAACTCGTACGCCACCATCGACCTCGTAAACTGCAAGCATTACTACGAACAAGGGGAGACAAATCGTTCGCGGAATCTCTCCTCCAGAAACTCGATTACTCGAGTTGAATTCCGCACATGTCGATGCGCACCATTTACCGTGTATGTATCGGCGCGTTTGCCGGTATCTTTTCGATTTTATTTCGCTACTTGCTCGCAATATTCCTCCAAACATTTTTCCCGATCGATCGTGATCGCAAGACACATCCAACTTTTATACAATTTTTCTTATGTGCGGCGCGCGTGTTTCGCGAACAACAACAGAATTGTTGTAAAAAAAGAAACTCGAGAATATTGCCGTCGCGCTCTCTTTCTCTCTTTCTACGACGCCGGCAGATTTATCAATCAAATAACAACATATTTGCCATTATTAAACAGCAAACTAAATACACACAACAATGTGTGCGTTGGCAGTTGGCAAATTAATTAAACGAAGCAATGAAAAATTAATATTGCGGAAATGTTAATTGCGCTACAGTGGCGAATACAATTGTAATTATAAATGAAGCCTAATTACACTTCGAGTTGTACACAATATTCTTAGCGAGCGGCTAAACTGTCAGAATGATAACGCCAGTGCCAATCAAACTTAATGAGGGTTGTTATCTCATCGTCCCAGCGACCGCCTGACCTTAATACCCCCGTGCAAAGCACTATTCGTGCCTGCGACGGTTCACGCACTATTACACGGAATTCTATCAATTACGACCGGATAACTAATTGTCGCGTATAGTCGCAATACGATTCCGTCAGCGCGTTTGACCGTTCGATAATTTATCTCCGAATAATGCCAACTCCGATTTGCCGTTTTCTCGTCATTTGTCGCATTATTAGATTTTCGCGCGCTATTTCCAATTTCTCCGCTCTCTACACTCAGTTTTTCGAATTCGCGACTCTCTCTCTCTCTCTCTTTCTCTCTTTCTGAGCCTCAAGAAAATCACCGCGCGGCGTGGTGTATTTGCAAGATAAAAGTTCTCTTGCTTTTAAAGTTTGCTGCACACGTGATTTGCAATCAGATCGCATGAACGCTCTGATAAACGGACCGCGATTCACGGTACGTTTAACCGCCAAATGTAATGCGTGGCAAACAAGTTTCGCGCGGAGTGCATGGAATAGCGCGTAACGTTAACGAGATAAGTTATGCCACGCACACGAGGGGGAAGAGGTTCTTCTGCAGACGAGAAAAGGGGGTAGGTAATCTTTCAGGGTGTGCAGTCAGAACTTGTGAGGGAAGAAACATATCGCGAATGCCGGTTTTATGACACTTCGCCTATCTACATATCGTAACCGCGACGAGGTTTTATAAGCGACGACGCGGCGGCGTATATTTCTTGAAATTATGCGCAGTTTACGACGAGAAGCGCGCGATACAATGGCCACTTTGTGCCGTAAAAACAGCGCCGCGAGTTTCAGTTTCGACTGACACCGCCACCGGAGTGGTTGCGGAAAATTAATCATCCTCGTATCTTAATACTCGCTTACTCATTCACGTTCTCGCGCTATCGTTAACGATAAAGGTCGCGATAAATCTGACTTTACAAAATCCAAATTTTCTCTACTACGCTTTCGTGCAGATTAGCACGAAAGAAAATGTTTTGCTATGAGAGTTATGTAATGTCTCTCGATTTCTTTAAGTATAATTTATATACGATAATTTGTTTTTAATTTTAAAATATGATTTCTCTTTTACATCACCGTTTGACAGAAGCGAAATGTGTTTTCTCGCACGACGAACGTTCCACACTTCAACGACAAAATTAATAAACTGCTATTTTTGACTCTGGAAACGTAAAACCAAATCCGAAATTTTGAGAAAAAAATGAATATTAGGATTTAAAAAAAATCAAAAAATATATGCTTCAGTTTTATAATAGATGGTTTTATATCGGCATTTATTTAGGCTTATAGGGATTGCCGGAATCAGATGGCGCTGTAACTTACTGCGAGCCGCGTACCGCAAAGTGTTAAATGACTCGGAAACGGAAAAGCATAAACGTTGCAGTTAATATCGCGGCTTGCTGCTTTATTGCCCCCGGTGGTTGAATGCATGAAATTTATATGAATCGCGACGCGAATTGTCGGAATAAATGATTCAGACGGAAACGGATCTTCTTGCGTAAGCTTTTCAGCTTTTGCGATTTACATCATCAGTAAATTACATCAGAGTAGGTGTACAACCGATGCGTGCATTTCTCGGTAACTGATCGCATACGTACGATCGCAACTACCACGGGATACCAAAAGCTCCTCGTCAAGTGATTAATATGCATGCGCATACATGTTGTTGACACACAGCGGCGTGTCGAAAAGAGCGAGCTGCCAATCGAACTGCGAAGTCCACAAGTCACGTTGTGTAAATGCCCAGTTAATTGCAATGTGCGGAATATCATTAACCTCCGTTCCAAAACATAAATAGTATTGACAAAATTACGATGCGTTACTTTCATCTGGTCGATTTAATTTTAGCGCGAATCGCAAAATTTTCGACAGATATGATGACGGTCTCGTAAAATTTGTATGCGCGCTTCGCAATTTTTCTTTCCATTTTTGTATTTACAAGAACGCTGTTTATAGCGAGAGAAAGACAGAGAGAGAGAAAACGCGGCAAGTAATTTGAACGAAGAATCGAGAAAGACGAAGAGCCTTTTTTGCGCGCGCGCAAACCTTTTAATTCCATTGCTGAAATTTCTTATAAGGCAAGAGAGAGAGAGAGAGAGAGAGGTTCTGACGAGGAAATGGACGCGGTGAAAGAGACACGTTCGTTTTTCTTCTCGCGAAAGTGTGCTGACTGTTTTCATCGCGTTAAAACAGCCCGCGTCCGCGAAAAGAGGAGAGGAACGTTTTCGCACTTTATTACCGCTGGTGTTGCATGAAGCGCTGAGTACGCTCTCAAGAAGTACGTGTACAGCCATACACTTGGATCGAAACGATGTATGTCTCGTATAAAGCGCATTTTCTACTGAATTCTCAACTACCTTTCCTGCCTCCTCCTTCTCATAATCCTCTCCTCGTCGCGGCTTGAAAAGAGCGCGCTTTGAATTTCCCGCACGATTAGACGAGCTCTTTCCGCGGCTCTTTTCTTTTTCTTTTCAAAAAACCGCTCTTACAGTAGTTTTTCCCGGAGCTGACAAACCCGAGCTGATGGGTTACACACGTGCTCAATTATGTACGCGCGAATGTCGCTCGCGGAATGTCGGGCGCATCCGTCGCTCGCCTTCGAACCAAATCGCGTCAATCGATTGGCGTTCGCCAATCCATTTGTCTTTGTGCCGTTGACTTAATTCTATCAGCACCAGCTTGTCGATAATCCAAATCGACAAGCTCTCACGTAACTGCGATATCTTAGTTTACTAATGGACGCGTCGCACACGCCGGATTTCTGGAGCACACGGAGCATTTATGGCGATCGTGCCGCGAATGCGGGGACGTGCGTGTTTCCTGCGAGCAACATATTCGTACGGGATCCGCGAAATGGAAATGGAAAGGGGGATGTGGTGTAGTCCGCCTGGTTTGCGCAGTCACTCGATCGAAATACTTGGGGAAGGATAGATTCGGGATTTCGACATAATGTCGAAACCCCCGGCGCGTTTCTTCTCTCAGCGAAGATTAATGTTTAAATTGAAAACGTTTCTTGAATTCCAAGCGAAATCCCGCCCTTAATCGCTCCCGTCGAAATAATCGCAGTACGTTGACTCTCCTTCGCTCAATAGCGCAGCTCAGAGAGAAGATTCGATACGGTTAACTCCGAGAGAATCTTGCCGTAGACTCTCATTTACCTTCCCTGTCACGACGCGTGGATGTCTTGCGCGTGTGTAAATTGCTATTTGTGCGCGGTAATTACTGCTATATATATATATATATATATTTCTTTTCCGCGTGTCGTTTAATCGAGTAATTTATTTGTCGGCAAAAAAAACTTTTTCTTATTGAAAATCGAAAGTAAATTATTTCGAACGCGCGTAAGAAAATAGTTTTTGAACTATTTTTAAACAGATTTTATATCTCCGCTTGCTTCTTGCGGCGATAATTAACGCACACTCAACTCCTCTGAGAATTTCGCTAATAGTATCTCGGGCACACAGAATCCTTTTCAGTGCTCTTCGATAAGACACGCGCGCTTCTTCCTGGATTCGAGCTTTAAAGCCTTTGGCACGCACGTCTCGCGAAACGTCGCGGTGTTTTACCGCACGATCGTAAAGGTGGTGGTTCGGATGCGAAGCTTCGCGTAAGCGCAAACGCGAATGTAAGACGAGAACGTTGGTGCGCGCCACTAGCATTGAGGCTTTTCGTGTGCCACGAAATTTCCTTCTCTTCTCTTCAACGACGGGGTCAGAAGGAAGGCGGGCATTCGTGAATTCAGTTGGGCGTGAATGGCACGATATCGCGGACTTGACGCTCGTGAAAAATCGATCCGGTCTAGACACCCCCGTCTTTGTGATACAGATTTCAGCTAGCCGGCCATTGGCGCCGCCTCGATTACTTTCGTAAAGACGTCGCACTGCGTCCAATGGCACAATATACGCGTATTACAGTTATATGACATATGTATTTTTGCATGTACAAAAGTATCACGAGGAAAGTCCCCCCCCGGCGAGAGAAGAGCTCACTTTTTTTTGCTACGACGAGAAAGAAACGTGGAGAGACGTCACGAGAAACTACAAAAGGGAGCGCGATCCAATGTTTATTTTTTTTTTTTTTTTTTTTTTTTTTTTTTTTTTTTTTTTTTTTAATTTTTACGTCCTCGCGCGCGTATTCGTATGCAGCAGCTCCGTCTTAGCAAGGCGTGCACTCTTTGTTATTCAAGGAAGCTATTCGCACTATTCTGAGAGCTCGGTCGTACTTTTTCGTAAACACGCTCCAGCATGCGCTCCGGCATAGTGCCTGGCAGGCGAAGTTTAACTTCGCCCGGTGGATTTATTCAGACAAGAATCTCTCACGACAAAGGCAGCCGTAAATATTTGTCGGTGGAATAGGAAAATTTTATCACGAGCAACGTTTTTTAATTTATCGCGTTGTATCGTCTCACACATGAGAGAATAAGAAATGAAGTTAATTTACTGGTGAAAAATATTTCCTAGCTGATCATTAGTTTGCCATTTCCTCGTCTCGACGTGTGTGTCTGTAAAATGCGCTTGGTCTCAAGTTTCTTTCGTAATCTCTGTGTTTCAGAAAGCTCTTCGCGGTCTGCCAGGCGGGAAACGAGATTACGGATGTGACGAAACGATGACGCGAAATCCACAACGACGGGAGGATCATCTTCGCGCTGCGAACCGGCGGATTCCGAGGATGGTCTTCCAGATCCTGTTAATACAGAATTTCGTTACTTTCAAAGCCGTAGCTCAGCAGATAGCGGAATGTCCGTCGTTTGAGATCATTCTCGACTGTCCCTGTTACAACTTCGAAGACGGTCTCTTTCTGGAATGCGCCGGCGCCACGGAAGAGACTTTGAGAAAAACGCTTGAAGGCGTGCTGTTCACAAATGGTGAGCAATATTCGCGAGCCAAGTATCTTCGATAACGCGATTAGAAAACTTAACGGTTCGAGCGCGCGAGTAAATTTATAGCGATATAAATCCTCCCCCGCGCGCTTTCCTGGTAGTGTCGAACGCTCTTTATCACATTTATCTGTCACACCCCATTTAATGATCAGATTACATGCATGTGGCAGAGAGAAAGTGTTCGCGCTTTCTTACTTACAATTTCCATACAGTTTCAACGGATGGTGAATAAAACACGATTCGGAGAGGAAAAGCGTTTTTTTTTTTTCCTTAATGCGTCCCATAAAACTAATGAAACGTGCGATCGGCCAAATGCTGCCAAACTCGAGCTTTATTGTTATCGCGATCCGATCAAATTAATGGCCGTGCGCTCTTTTACGATTTCTTTTCAGGCCCGGGCACGATGGTGCAGTCGTTGAGCGTTTTCGAGCCGGACAAGAGCATCGAGGAGCTGAAGGGAACCGCGTTCCCGCCCGGTTTGCAAATCAGAATCTTTCAGATATCTCATTCCTCTCTGCGGGAGGTGAGCGAGAACGCCTTCGCGAATCTGAAAGACAGCCTGGAGTCTTTGGCGCTTGTCTACGGTCGTTTGCCCCACGTGCCTCAGAAGTCGTTAGCCGATCTACGGAAACTCGCCAAGCTGGATCTCGAGCAGAATTTGATACAGGATCTGTCGTCTTACTGCTTTTACGGCCTGAAGCTAATGAAACTGACTCTGAAGGGAAATCAGATATCGAAAATTTCCGAGTACGCGTTCGCCGGTCTCGAGGACAGTCTCAGCGACCTGGATCTCGCCGAAAACAAGCTCAAGCTGTTTCCTATGGCTCCCCTGAGAAGGTTAGAGAGTTTGGCGTCGCTCCGACTGGCTTGGAACGAGATATCGGAACTGCCCGATGACGGTTACAGCCACCTCGGCTCCCTGCTGATCCTCGACTTGAGCAGTAACAATTTCGAGAAACTGGGCGAGGACTGCTTTCGACCGTGTCCCATTCTTCACACGTTATCGCTTCACTACAACTCCATCGAGAGCGTTCACAAGGACGCGTTCACGTCGCTGAAGGATCTCGAGTCAATCGACCTGAGCCACAACAAGATAGTCTTTCTCGACGTGGCGACGTTCAAGGGAAACGAGCGTCTGCGCACGATCGAGCTTAGTAATAACCACATTCACTACATTGGCGGCGTGTTCACGAGGATGCCCGAGCTGCGGGAACTCTATCTGGGAGAAAACAATATTCTGGAAATCCCGGGAGACGCGTTCGTCGGCAGCGTCAGCCTCGCGGTGGTGTATCTCGAGCAGAACGCCATCCGTAGAATCGACGCCAAGGGTCTCACGAGTCTCACGCAGCTTGTGCAATTGCATCTGAGTAACAACTACATCGAGAGAGTGCCGCGGGAATTTCTCGAGCACTGCGAGAACCTCTCGTCGCTCTCTCTGGACGGTAACAAGATCCGCGAGCTGCAGCCGGGTACCTTTCTCAAACTGCATCAGCTGCGCGAGCTGCGGCTGCAGGATAATCATATAATGGAGGTGAAACGCGGCGTTTTCACACCGCTTCCGTCGCTTCTTGAACTGCATTTGCAGAATAACGCGATTACCGCGATTGAAACGGGCGCGTTGCGGACGCTCAACAGTCTGCATCATGTTAATCTACAGGGCAATCAGCTGACCATGCTCGGCGACGTCTTTCAGCTGTCCACAACGGAGTCGTCTTCCGACGGGAGCTCCTTGGTGTCCATTCAGTTGGACAGCAACGGCCTGGCCGTGCTGCACAACGATTCTCTGCGCGGCCAGGCGTCCGTTAGGATTATGTGGCTGAGTCACAACAAACTGACGCATCTGCAAGCGCCTCTCTTCAGGGATCTTCTTCTGGTGGAGCGTCTGTATCTGACGAACAATTCCATATCCATGATCGAAGACGGCGCCTTTCAGCCGATGCAGGCTCTGAAGTTTCTCGAGCTCAGCATGAACAAGCTCAGTCACGTGACGACGAAAACGTTTTCGGATCTGCACGAGCTCGAGGAGCTGTACTTGCAGAACAACGGCCTGGAAAAACTTGATCCCTACGCGCTGACGGCTCTGAAGAAGCTGCAGGTGCTGGATCTGGCGAATAATTGCCTCAACGTCCTGAAAAACACGTTCTTCCAGGAGGACCTGCCGATCAGAAATCTGAACCTGAAGAACTGCTCAATAATTACGATAGAAGACGGTGCCTTTCGCGGACTCAACAATCTGTTCGAGCTCTATTTGGACGACAATCTTCTCACGGCGTCGGCGCTGATACATCTTCACGTTTCCGGTCTTCAGAAACTCACCGCATCCGGCAATAATTTCAGTCAGATCACGGAGCACAGTTTCAACGGATTGCCGTCGCTGCAGGATTTGTTCCTGGACGATTCGCAAATAAATCAATTGCCGGAATCGATTTTTGTGCTGAATCGGAACCTGGCGCGTCTGCATCTGAATCGAAATCATCTGCGTTCGCTGCCGCCTGGTATTTTCGACAGATTACTGTCGCTGCGGGAGATATGTCTGAATCACAATCGCTTCCAGGACATTCCGTATTCCGCGCTGGCGAGCGCGCACAATCTGGAGAGCCTCACGCTATCCAACAACGAGATCACAAACGTCGACGTGGCCAGCTTCTCCGGCCTCAAGCACCTCCACATGTTGGATCTGAGCCACAATAAGATCGAGACGATGTCCGGCTTCGCGATGGCCAATTTGTCTCGTCTGATATCCGTGGATCTCAGTCACAATAATCTGAACGCGCTTCCGGCGAATTTTTTCGCGCATTCATTCTCGTTGCGCAAAGTCGACCTGTCGGAGAATAAATTTCGACAAATACCCGCGGTGGCTCTCTCGGGTACGAACCTGCCCGGTCTGATCTGGCTGAATCTCACGCGAAATCCGCTAAATAGGATTCACGATCTGCCGTCCGAGGCGATGTATCCTATTCTCAAGGAAGTGCACATATCAGGCACCAACCTCAGCATAGTGACCTCGCAGGACTTCGAGGCTTTCCCGGCGCTGCAACACCTCTATCTGGGTCAGAATCGTATTATGCGCGTATCGCCCGGCGCGTTTCGCAGTCTGCCAAATTTGCTCACCCTGCATCTCGGCATGAACAGCCTGGAAATTCTGCCGAAGGAACGACTTCAGGGTATGGAGCATCTGAGCGTTCTCAATCTGACCCACAACCGTCTGAAGGAACTCGAAGAATTCCCGGAGGATCTCAAGTCTCTGCAGATACTGGACCTGTCGTACAATCAGATCGGCGTCGTCGGCAAGGTGACGTTCAAGAACCTAATTAGCCTGATCGAGCTGCATCTCTACGGCAATTGGATCAACGCCATCTCCAGCGAGGCGTTCAGACCCCTGAAGAAGCTACGACTACTCGACTTGAGTAGGAATTACCTGGAGAATCTGCCACTGAACGCTTTCCGTCCACTCGAGACGCAAATAAGAAGTCTGCGGGCTGAAGGTGAGCCACTTAGCTAGAAACTCGTCTAGCGCTTGTAATTAATTTCCCACACACGCTCGCGTTCGTTCTTCTTCGCGAGAAGCAACGACGACGACGACACTCTCGAATCCGGACGCGTGAACGAAGGCAATTTTCAGCGAGAGTATTTTTTTCGTATATATACCGCTATCGATCCGAGTAAAGTTACTACTACTTGAAAAACAATCGTATCGCTAGTCACGTACTACCGTTTTGAATCAATATTCAACACATTGGAACAATCAAACAAGTTCGCTTAACTCCGAATCATTTTTTTCGACGGAAATAGGGAAGCTGATCTCTCGACGTTTCTCTTAATATTTCTCGGAAATTTGTTTCGAGTACACATTTTCTTTTCTTCTTTATACACGCGACGTGTGTCTTTTGTCTTGAATTAATAATAAAACAGTTCGAGATGGCGTTATTACCGATAAATAAAATTCCATTCGATTAATTTGTTTCTTTGTAAATTGTGCGCCAGCATTTCATGCTAATTAAATACATATATGTATCAAAATTACATCTCAATTATCCTTGATGCATAAAATCTCTGATAATTTTTCATCAATTATGACGCGGGAAAATGGATACGATTTGTAATTTATGAACTTACAATTTTTCACATATAAAAGTATTGAATTAAATTACCGATAAATAAATGAGAGTGATATATGATTTTCTTTGTGTATGTTGCGCGAACAAAAGTAAAACAATGAATAAAAATTCTACGAAACGTTTCCTTCGTGCGAAATTAATGTGCAAGTCATAAAATGTTGAATTGCAAAATTGTAATGTTAATTGCAAATGTCGATTCACCCGCCGTCTACGGTTTACAATATATATAAATATTTTTATTCACACGAATTGCTTTTCTCTCGGCAAAATAAATAAATAAATAACTAATATTAATACATTATCTTGTTTACTAACATATATAATGTTTTTTTTCCGGCAATAAATTAATAAAAATAAATTATCTTGTTTATTAACATGTATGTATAAATAGAAACCCTATTGTTCATTGTATTTATTGTATAGTACAATATAATTGTTTTTTTTATATAATAAAATATATATTTATTTAACAAGCATTTGCGATTGTGAAATAGTACTTTGCATTTTTAAACTGATTCCAATGAGCACAATCTCGCGACACAATAGCAAATATTCTTTGTGGTCTTATTGACAGAAAATCCCTTACACTGCGGCTGCGAGTCACAGGAATTATGGGAATGGTTGAGAGATCATCAGAAATTGGTGAGCGGGGTCAGCGGTGGTCGTAGCCGCGGAAGAAATGGTGTCGGAGTCGGTGACGTCGAGGGCGGTTTGTTAAGATGCGAGCAGCCACCCGAGCTCCGAGGTCTCGTCTTTCTCGATCTTGACCCCCACGCTTTCTGTTCCGCTCCGCTGGTCTTGAAACTCGCAATTCAGGACATTCAGCCCTTTTCCGTTCTGGTATCGTGGCAGAGCAGAAATCATTCCGGCCTTTACGGCTACCAAGTGGCGTATCACGCCTTGGACAACGTCGACGAGGTGAGTTATTTTCATGATTGCGCACACGAAAAGAGATCGCAACTGACACTTTGTCAGATAAAATGAACAAGAAAATAAAATCTTTCTTTTATACGGTGAATTTTTTCTCGTAGAGAAAATACAATGTCAATAATATAACAAGATAGTAATTAGAATATATATTAATATTCGCGTAAATTAAAAATTATATTAATAATTCATTCACGTTTAATTGTATTAAACACATTCATGGAAACGCGACGAATTATTTTCTGAAGGCTAAACTCTCTACCGCAATATTTTACGACTCTTTTTCTCTCTCTCTCTCTCTCTCTTCTCTTATTCAAATTTCGACATAAAAATGCGCACGTTGATAGCGACCGTCCGTTTTCGCCGTCGTTTCAGGTACGTGCCAAGCTGCTGGACCCGAAGGCACGTTCGGTGAGATTGACGAAGCTGGCATCTGATACGCGCTACCTGATCTGCGTGCTCGGTTTGGGCAGTTGGGGCACGCCAATCCCGGAGGACATCGGTTCCTGGCAGTGGAACGCGTCGCACGACGACGTGATCGAGGGGTCTTCGTTACCGGTGATGGTGAACTCGCCCACAAGTCGCTGCACCGAGGTCCGCACTTTGGACGCGCCGGACTCGATAGTGGGCGACGGCACGGTGAGCGATCGAGGCGGCATCGCGAGCATCCTGACGAGACGACTTGGCCTGATCGTGGGCAGCTGCATGGGCTTCGTCGTGTTCGTGGTGCTGATCTCCGTTCTCGGCTACATGAAGATGAAGAAGCAGCGCGCGACGATCAAGCGGGATCAGCCGCTTTCGTCGAATCCGCCCGAGTACATGTCGTACAGACACTTCTCGTTGCAGAGCGGCGATCGGGCAGAGAACACCTGTCCGAGCTTTATTAGCAACCTCGGTCCGCCACCCCTTAGCTCGTAGCAGAAGGGGAAAGAGTCTCGCAAAGAGGCTGACATCGAGTTGAAGACCGTGTCAACCTGCACCAACATTTACAGCTAATAATCGCGCGCGCGATGCGACGACGCGTAATGTCGTTTCCGGCCGGGAGAGAACGTCGTCCCCGTCGGGAAACGAGACGGCCGTGAGTGTGTGTGTGTGTGTGATATCGAATCTTCGAACTCTTCGCAGCGTGCGAACGATGCGTAATGACCGTGACGACGTAACTGTGTGTATTCTCCGGTCGTCACGAGACGATGTAATTTTTCTTTTAAAAAGCGCCGCGAGACGTGTGATCCATACAAGTTGTGGAACTTGTGCGTAAGCAAACCGATCGAAATCGAACGGCGTCAATCGATAAAAAAAAAAAAAGAAGCAAGATCTTTCAATCATCAGCGATGCGTTTCAACGCGAAGGTTCTTTTATACTGCCTCGTCGAGCGTGATCACTCAATGTCATCACTCTCGCGATTCTGCTCATCTTGTGTACGAAGGGGAGAAGTGCAACGCAGCAAAGTGCCAAAAAAAAAGAAGAAAAAAAAACGCGTCCTCTGAATGTACAATCTCGTCATCAGCTGCGCGAGTGCGAACGCGCGCGCGACTTCCGCTGTGTTGTGTGAGAAGCGACGTCTTCGAGCGTCGTCTGCGCGCGCGAGACTTAATCTCGTTATTGTACATCGACGCGAGAAGCGTCAGCGCGCGACTTCAGGCACGTCACGGTGTTTAAAGAAGCTTGTGCCAAAAGACCCGGAGAGCGGCGCGCTTCTCGTGCGCGAAATCCGTGCGGACTTTCTTGCGAGAAAAATCAAACGCGCGTCGCGCGTGTGTGTGTGTGTGTGTGCGCGCGCGCGCGCAATAAATTAGCATTTTGACGGGAGAATTTTATCGAGGAATTCTTCAGAAAATCTTTTCTCTGTTTTTTTTGTTTTTTTTTTTATACGACGTAACACAGCACGCGAAAAAAAACAAACCGGCGCGAATACACTTCAGGTGCTTTACGAAAAAAAAACAAATAAATAAAAAAACCCGAGCAACGACGTATCGAACCCTCTCTTTCGAAACTTCGAATCTCTCGTACGAAGACTGATTTTTTAAAGCCAATGTTTTGAAGTTTTCTTCGCACAATTCCGGAGCTCGTCTGTGTATGTATGTGACACGTTTTTTTTTTTTTTTTTTTTGAAGCCACGTGACGACGTCCGTGCAGGTGTGTATTCGTGAAATTCATCTCTGTAGTGCTGCGCAAGCAATATTACACTTATTCGTAACGATAGTTCTAACGATCAGCACTAACTAAAACGAAAGAAAGAAAAAACCGCGCGCGAAGGGCTCGTCACGTCGAAACACGTGAATCCTTGAAACATCGGGACGAAAGACAGAAATGTTGCGAGGGAACGATCGTGATCTTAGCCTTGTAGATTTTGATAATATCACGTGATAGGAGGCAGACGTGTGTGAATCCGTGAGGAACATTCGAACCGAAGCTTACATTCGAAATTTTTGAATTGCGAAAAATTAAGTGTGATTCCTGCCAAAAAAAACAAAAAAAAACAAAAAAACAAAAAAACAAAATGAAGTAATCGATTCCAATCGTTGCCAAATGTTAACTGTGTATCGAATGTCGTGAAAAAAAAATCGGTTTATTGTGTATATAGATAGAAGATATATATATATATATGTATACACATAGCATTCTTTATTATATAGCCTATATATGTATATATAGGCTTTCGGTTAATAAAAGTACTCTAAAGCTGTAATTTCATTGTTTCAATTATTCTCAATCCTTACAAAGTAGCGAAAAAGAAATTACCTGAATATTAATTAACGGTTCTCTCGGTTCGAAAACCACAAAATGGCATTGGAATACAGATCGCGATAATAATCACAAAAGTACGAAGAGTTTCGAACTCGTTTCACATACAAACATACGTTAGTTACATAATCTTCGGGAGTGAGAGAAATGTCACTCAATGGGGACCTTGCTCGCGCGTCTTTGTCGGGAAGGGGACAATTATTCATTTCGTTTCGCGTCAAGATTACGCTCGCGACGCATCTGGTTTATGATGCAGCCGCCATTCCGGCCAAATGGAATTTCCTGGCATATCTCCGGCGATCCGTTAAGTCATCTCGCACGACTAATTAATTAATTATAATGGCAGCTTAGAACCGGACAGCTTAGAACGCCCCTCCTGCGGTTCACATAGATTCCGTAATTAACTCGGGTCTATTCCCGAGCGTCAATCAGTTCCGATCTGATACGTCGGTGTAGAAGCTGCGGCTTGCGTGAATATGCATCCTCTAATAATACACGCTTCGACGGATCGTCCGTTTTATCGGCCATTCTACATCTTCGAAGTGTTATCGCGCGCACGATTTTGCGGAACACAGGTAAGTGAATAATAAAACATCTTATCACCCTTGTAACGCCGAATACGTGTAGAGAATGCGAATATTAATATTTAACTAAAAATGTATTCTTATCTCTTCCTTCTTCGCAACTCTGCGCTATAAAAAGACACCTCAGTATCTGAGGCTCTTGTACCCTGACGAAGTGAACCGAAACATCGTGATTGTTCACAAAACGTCGGTATAAAAATGACAATGCGATTTTAATCCTTTTCAGACATTTTTATAACACTGCGAAATCATTAAATTCTAAATATTCTTTTATACATATTATTTTGCATATACATACATACACATATGTATTTTACTTATATCTACACAAAGAAAGTAGTTTATGAAACATACTGTCTGACAAATATTTATTATATAAAATGAGTAAACAAGTATAACGGACACGCGAAAAGTGAACTGAAAGCTGCGAGGATGGGATCTTGAAAACTTAATTAAGTATAGTTGGAATTATAGCAACGACGACAATGTCGATGCTCCTTGAGGGAACGGCGAGTATCGCGAGAAGTTTGAAATAAGATCGCTGCCGAGTAAATTTAATGAGACTACAAGAAGAAGAAGAAGAAGAAGAAGAAGAAGAAGAAACACGACGGGAAAAAGGTCAATGCGATACGTCGAGCGGTATGCCGAGCAGCGTAATTATGAGCGCTAATTAATTCCAAGACTTTCATTTAACTGCTGTCGCATGTCGGCAATTCACCCCTGATGTCAGATAACAGTTGTAAATATGTGACGAATCGCTCGTAGAGATCTTCCGCTCATTTTGTACAAATTTATATTTTGTGTAATCTGATTGCACGCGAGGAGAAACACCCCGGCGCGCGGTCTTTTTTACGGCGGCGTAAAATTCGCGCGATCCTACGCGAAGATCATCGCGAAACTGGCAGACTCTCTTTCGCTGTTTTCCTCTTCCTCTCTTCCTCCCTTTTTTTAATGGAAAAAAGTACGTAACAGTAGCTGGCATAATTAACAAAGACGTGCGTGATGAAACTTCGTGAAGAAGAGAAAATAAAGGAAATGTACAAAAGAGAGTTTGCGAGCGCAATTTAATTAACAAAGATGTATGTTGAGACGTATCAAGAAACAGATAAATCACTTCACGTAATTAGTTGTTGCGTTTATGTAACGCGAGATTAATCTTCTTTCCCCACGTCTCTTTATTTATTCGTTTCGTACGTTTCTGATTAAGTTTGCACCCCCTATCAATCTTGGAAATAAAACCGTTCTATCACACACATTGTACACGCATACACGCGATACAGCAGAAGGGAGAAACGCGCGTAAACAGCCTTCGAAAACCTCCCTCGAAATTTTCAGGAAGAGAATACAATATTGCAGTCTGTGTGATACGAGTTATTACACGCGGACACGCGGGGGTGCGCGTAAAATTCCGAAAAGTCTCCACGGAATCTCAAGCGCGCGCATCTTCTCTCTCAATACGAGGCGAAAGTATTCCAACGTTAATCAAGCGAAACGTCAGTTTGCAACGGAAACTGGGCTGTATGTGTTTTGCTTCGGAAGCATCTCTCCTCATGACAAACAACTGCGGTCGAGGGTTCTTCTACCTCGAGAGCGGGCAACTCCCGCATATTGTTAATCTTTCGCCCTGTGCACACGGGACCGACGCGGGGCGCCTGCAGTTTCCAAGTGCAACTATTAATAAGGTGCGCAGCGCGCCGTTAGACCGTAACTATACTACCGCCGGGTAGAGAGCGAGATGGCTCCGGGATATGAACATCCTCGTGATGTCGGTAGGGTCGGTAGTTAGCGTAACATAGCCCCTTGTATCTTATACCTCGGGAAAACTTAGGAGGCGGGGGCGTGCGCGCGCGCGAGCAATTGTATTAGAGTCGATGTCTGTGCAGGACGTTATACGGGAGGAGTTCCGATCCTTGCACATACACCCCTGTTGTCTTCCACGCGCGCGCAAAGGCGGATAATACGCTCGAACAAGGCGACTCGTTGTAAAAGACGAGCAGGATTAGACGCTTGTGCCAACCGGGGAAAATTATATGTGCGCGCGATGAAACATCATCCTCCCTCTTCTCCTCTCTGTTTTTGCGCCTCTTATCCTGTCCTCTCGTCGTCAGTGCCTTCGATCGCGTTTCTCTCACGCTACTTTTCACCTGACATAGTACACCCTGGAGAGATACACTCGCGGGTATGACTCTCTCTCTCCTCCCTCTCTCTTTCTCTCTCGTTGTAAACAGTTGGGCAGCTGTGAATGAGAGCAGACACACGATAGCGACGCATTACGCGAACAGCACTTGAGCATCGCGTTTCACGTGAGTGTGTGTTGTTGTTGTTGTTGTTGCGTGTTTTTCTGATAATTTTGCGGAAAGCTGAATCGCGCGCAAGTTCCGAGCGAAAACGTGTTGTAATATTCTTGCGCGAAAAAAATCCTCGGATATACATATCCGTTTCCTCGTTACACATGGCTGTAACTTTTGTGTGTTTGTGCGCGTGTGTGTGTATGTTGTGCACTTCTTTGCAGTCATTTTGCAAAGGGAAAAAAGTGACAGATTGCGCGAGATAGCGTTTTATAACGGCACAATAGTCGATACGGTATATGGCTCCGGTATAAAACTACCATTCGCGCCGTGCCGTGACGTAAAACATTTATCAAGTAACCAATTCACCGCGACGTGTAAGTGCGCGCCATTCCAAACGGCGCGATATCTAGAGAAGAGAGAAATAACTATCTATGGGCGCGCAGTCTGCTCGCGACAGCCTACAGCGCGCGCGAGGGGAGCCCATATTTATTGAGATGAACGCGACGGATTGTACGGGGGTTTATAGCGGCGCATTATTGTTGGATTAGTGTACGTCTGGCGGCGTCAAAAAGCGATATCGATTGGACGGTTATATACCCGCCGATACGCACGCACTGTCGTTCATCGGAATTCACACTTGCGTGTCGCGCGTATGTATAATATTTTATATATGCCGTCGACGTTAATTGCACCAAGAGTATATTCCCGTGTATTTGTCGGCGGTCGAAACGGCGCTGTACAATTTCACGTTTGATATTTCGCCGTTTTCACAAGTGATGTCTCTCTCTCTCTCTCTCTCTCTCTCTCTCTCTCTCTCTCTCTCTCTCTCTCTCTCTCTTTCTCTCTGATTGAAATATCGTGTCAAGGTTTGTAAACAACAAAATATTTACACGCGCACAAAAGCAGCTGACTTTTGACGCATCGTGTGGCGATTAAAAAAAAACGTCTTTTGAGTGCAATATTTATCGGCCGCAAGTGGCGTACATGAAAGACAAGGACAAACGCAAAAATTCTTGTTTATGAAAAATATATATTCCGTTTTTCGTAAAACATCCCCCAAAATACGCGGAAAGAGAAGATGTTCCAATTTGAGCGATTTAATTATATATCGCATACGTACATGCGATATATAATTAATGTTTGGCATTGTATGTGTTTGGCATTGTATGTTAAACTTCCCGTGTTTCAAGTGGCTGCGAAGCATTCTTGGAATATTTTCGGCCGATCGAACGTCCGAATATTTGAAATTTCCGTAAGAAATTTCTCCCCAAACTGACCGTAGTAATAACTTTTTTCCGTTTATGTGAAGTCAATAAAGTTTTTACGTGGAAGCACGTACGTTGTGTGTACAACAATTTATACGAACCGCGAACGAAAGCGTTGTGGTCGGAATTAATAGATAATTTATAATACAGAAAAATGTTTGACATATCTTAAACGTACGACATGTATCGCAAGTTGATATAATCTTAATATCGATAAATTCCCGTGATTTGATTCCCGGAAAAATTAAAGAAATTCACAAAAATATGTGAGAAGAGAATATATCGGTCTGTATTATATTTGTGCAATAATAGCGCAAAAACATCTTCGCGCGCACACGAGTCTCGCGTTTACTTCCGAGCGCGAGATTTCGCTTTTCCGTACATATCGTGTATATAAAGATTTCAGATAGCACTTCACCAGAAAACCCTTCTTCGATATATCGATCGGCAATATACTCTCCCTGCGGGATTGCATTTTCTTGCCCGTCCCGTTTGCCATGTCAAAAAAATCTCCGCGCGACGACTTTGCGAGAGAGAGAGAGAGAGAGAGAGAGAGAGAGAGAGAGAGAGAGAGAGAGAGCCCGGTGCATGTTGTAATCTGATTTGGAATGATTCCATTCTCTTGACTCGAAGGAAGGAAAAGGACGGGCAAAGTGGCCCGGAAGCGAGAACAGGTACCAGAAGGAAGACGCTCGTGAAGAGACACTCGTTTGGCGAGGAGAGGTAACAACCTGCTTCACATAAATCTAACTCCGTGATCAAGGAATCGGCGCGGCGAATACGCAATCGAACGCGAAACGAGTAATACCGTAAAATTATCCGAGCGGAATAATAGAGCGAAATGTTCGAGAGAGAGAGAGAGAGCGACGTGGAACTTGCGGACTTGAAAAATGACACGATTGTACGATCGTATAACGACTTAATTTAACGTTGACGTACGACTTTTTTTCGGATATATAAGTGTATGTTACACATATAGAGAATATTTTATACGAGAGAAAGAAAGATACACTGGAAACACTGGAAAAGACAACTCTGTCTTTAAATGTATATAATATTTATTCATGTGTATTTAATAAATTTTAATTAATGCATCGCGAAATTTAATTAATAATATGCAAATGCCGGCCATGAATACAATAAAATAGAAATTAATGCCAAATGCAAATTTTCCGCGCTAGAATATGAGTATTTAACAAATAGATTTTAAGCGTGACGGACACACACACGACATAGTCGGTGAAACTTAATAACAGGAAAGCGCACAGGCAATGAAAAAAAATATAGTAAAACACCATTAATATAATTAATATAATTAATATAAAATGAAAAATGAAATTGAAATGCTACAAATAAAAACTTACATCCGTTAAAGCGGCAGTTGACGTTTTAAATGAAAAATAGCGCGATTCTTAACTCAATGTGGATTCATTAGCAATAGCTGTATCCGTGATTCGACGTAACGCGCTTATTTTGAATTAATCCTCGGCATACATATTATTTTCATAAAATCGAATCGAGCCGGCGCATCATGTATGGCTTGTCCAATAAGATAATTAATATTATTTGGCTATATATGTCGGAAAATGAGTACGTACGGCATCGCGCGGTTGGCGCGCAGCGTGTATGGAAGATCAAATATTTTCCGAAGTGAAATTTATGCTGACTCTCAAATCGTTTATGTACGTGTACGTTGCCATTTACGCAACATGAATTAAACAGTTGCTCATATTTTATAGGGAAGCGAGCAAAATGCATAGCAAAATTAATTTGAAACACACAAATTAAATGTGAAGAAAAAGAATGTCAAGTGATAACTCATGCCCACGCATATGTCAAATTAAAAAAAAAAAAGGCTGACGTTTTATAAATGAGTTCATTAATTTAACTAGTTACATTTTTTATACAGAAGCCCGGACTCTTCTGACTAAAAATTTTAATCGCTTTATGCGTGTGCGCGCGCGTGTGTTTCCCATTTAATTTGTATACAAATATTATTGTACGCATTTTTGCGCGTACACGAACGTTTGAATCTAAGCGGTGCGAATTCCGGCTCTTAAACGCTAAACGTTAACTCAGCGTGCCAGCACGTGGACAAATCCGTTTGGCGCGATTTACATAAGCGATTGACATTTTCGTATGTCACAGAGTGTGACTGCGTTCCACCGCGAAAACCAAACAAAAATGGCAACGTGCGGCCATTCATTAACAGTAACTTTATTATGCGGCACTAATATATCATCGGACCGGCTTATTTCAGCAGCGAGAGCAAAAAGGGACACCGCATTACCGGCAGTGCATATTCAAAGCGAATAATAACATTTTGGACCGTCGTAATTTCGTCGGGCCGAGCTTTCAAAATCGCCATTATCGCGCCAGTGTGAAACACAATTCATACGCGAGTTTATCGGTTTCCTCCTCGCCGATTCGCGCGCCCGGGCCATACATATTTACCAGCGGATGCCGACGTGTCCGGTAATTACAATAATGACTTACATTTCCACGTTTATATATCTCACGGTTTGTAGCGCCCCGAGAGGGAGAAGGGCGAGTGCATCGAAATTTTCCGGCACAATACCGAAAATAACGTTTCGCGCGCACACATACATGCACGCTCTTCGACGTCGATATAAATAAAAAAAATAAATAGAAACGTTATTTGTTGAAAAATGGCAATGTATATACGTATATATATATATATATATGTAGACAATAAATTTAATTCAATTCGCTTTTAGTAATGGCGTTACCGATATAAATCTTTTAATTCTATTGTTACGGCAAATATGATTATTTCCATTTTTCAAAAGCACTTCAATATACAGGTTACATTTCAAAACAAAATAAAATATTGACATAAAATATAAATAAATAAATCTAAAATGTACTAGCTTGATAAATGAATATAAAATTATTACACTCTGTATATGCTAATAAAGTATTCTTCGCGCGTTGTAATCCAACTCATCCCGCTGCATCCCGCTATTTGCGACATGCATGCAGCGCGACGGCGAAATCGCCGATACGCGGCGGCGAATTATTTTACGCGCGCACCGAGTACATTTAATCCATTTTCATAAGCGACATCCCGAAAATACGCGCGATAACAATACCGATAATTTTCATTGAAATGCTGAACCTGTGTGTGAATGCGCGCGCGATTGGGAAAATATGTGTGCGCTACGGCGACCTCTCCGCCGCCGCTTGTGCTGTAACCTGTGCGGGAAATCGAACGGAAAATGCCACGAAGGAATGCCACGTTATACGGGGGATGGGAAAGTCATCGGCAAAAAAAGCGGGAAGTGATTTATACTTTTGAGCGCGATGTTTCGCAAGCGCAGCGGAAGTGCGTTACAATGCGCGTGCATTTTCCTCGTTTTTTTCGCGAATACGTGATTTTTATCGACCACTTTTTTTGTTCGACGCGGAGTGGCGGAAGCGATGCAACGAGTGTCTGAAAATATACGAACACTTATGAGACGAGGGGTACCTTTAAGGGGCTATCTGAAACTCGGAATCTCGTCCCAGTTTCGCGAGAAAAGAATGGAGCCCCTCGCACAATGAACCAACGATCGATTGACGGACTTTTCTTTTCCGGAACTTTTGCCGCGACAGCAGCTGCGATCGCGCTTTGACAAGTTGCGCGACCGATATCTTTCCTCCGTGCCGCATCGTTCCGTCCTATTTGCGAGAGACACGTCGATAACGCGCGCCGTACGATCATTACGTCATTCCGTCGTTCCAAAATATGTTTCGCGCATACATTGCATGTTTATACATAGATACAAATATATGTTTTTCCTGGGTCACTAAAAAACCGCTATGTGTATTTATATTCAACAAACCAAAAAAAAACCAATCAACTTGTAACAATTTGTAGAAAAACAAAATTTGAGTAGATAAACAAACAGATAAAAAAAAACACATAGTGCTTTTCCAGTCGGAAACATTTTCAGCGCGATCTAAGCAAATATCAAATTCCACGCTTTCTCGCTCTCTCGCTCTCTCCCTCTCTCCTTCCCTCCCCGAAGAATCTCCTCGATCCGCGCGCGAGAAGCAATTCCGAGGCATGATTATGGGGAGCTCAGCGTTTTCTCTGAATCTCAACTAACTCTCCGGATTGTAACTCTTAGATCCGACGAAGATAAGGATCGATCAGTATGAAATGGGAGTATAGGATTATCCGGCGATATTATAATGAGCGCGCCGCCGGCTTTATATCTCATCCTTCCAATCTTTTCTTCCGTGGGGGTCCTCGCGGAATTTGCACACGCAGAACGAAATTTCAAGAGACTGCGAAAGCAAGCTTTGGCCGAGGGTATGAGCTATTTGACCAACCGCGCGCGCGCGCGCGCGCGCGTGTGTGTATATAGCATACACGCTCCATTATCTTCGCAAACCTCGTAACGCGGCATGTAATGTATGCCGGACGAGGCAGAACGCGCAACGGTAATGTAATTCATCGATTTTTATAAACCAACTCGCGGTTATGTGCGCGCAATTGCGCGCGCGTACATACGCCATTTTCGCAATATCGCGTTATACGGCCGCGGCGTTTCGCCGATGTCTGGGCTATCGGAAACTAAAACACATTTAAGCGTTTACGAAACATTCGTCGATACTATACTTCCAGCCGTGCGCGCGTATACGTGTACACACGGAAACTTCGCAATGCGGGAAATTCAATGAGCCTCGAACAAACGTTTCCGGCTCCGTAACGACGTATTCGGGAAATAGACATGCATACAAAAGTCGGGGCATTCGGCGAAATGGCGCTCGGTGGCTTTGTGCGAAGCACAAAGCGAATCTTACTATCGCGAGATTACATAAAACGACACGCGCGCGCCCGCTTGTTTCGTTTCTCGATCGTATAACCGCCGCTATATGCTCGCGCGCGCGTGTGTTTCCGCTAGAAAATACTTTTCGAGTTTACGTAACCGCGCCGAGCGCGTTCGAATGTTGCCCGAAACGCGCAACTACAATAATATGAAAAATCGCGCGCGAGTTCGCGTTATTTGATCGGGAAAATGTTCCGCGTTATAAGTCGAAACCACCATCGATCGCTAATAGAATGGGGGAAAAAACCCCACCCTCCGTTTCATTGTGTGTTCACTGACATTTGAAAATTAAATTTACCAATTCAAGCTTCAATCACTACCCGGTCCGGGTCACGCGCGGAAGCCATTCTCATTTTATATGATTCACCCGCTAACCTAATCAAGCACGCGCTATGTACGTACGTACTACATGCGTCGGCATTGCGTAATGTACGAAACAGAATCAAATTTGTATTTAGCAAACGATCGGAATCTCGATCGTGTTTCGTACGCAAATGTGCGGTTACATAATCGTAAATATACGCGATCGCGATTATATTTAAAATTATATAATTATATATTCTCTCTCTCTCTCTCTTTCTCTCTGCATATATACTCGCGTTACTTCATTTGGATTCTTTAACCGATCGGAAGGAAATAGCGCTTTTTCGCCTTCCTTCTTTCCATAATTTTCTCGCGAAGGTGGATTTTTATCGTCCACTTTCGCGGGTCGAATCATCTCCTCGGAGTGGAAAATCGCACTTTAACTTGGTCCCGTGCCATCGAATGTGCGGATACATAGAGGCGGGAATACGAGAACTCTCATTACCTTAATACCCCGTCGTGCCGTCTCGACGACGACGACAACGACGACGACGACGACGACGCGACGGCGCGGTCGGAATACAGCCCCGGCGAAATTGCAGCCGAGGCACACAGAGAGTAAACGCCACGTTACGAAACTGCGCAAAACGTGATGAAACAAAGGTAAATCTCGTCTTCCCATAAGACTAAGTCAGAGTCGCGTGATGGAGAACGGAGGCGCGGGGATTACCCGACTGTTTCGGCATTCCGTGCGCTACTCGCACCGCTTACGTCGACCTTATGTTTCCCGCGAAACCAGACGATCAGACCTCGCAGCAAGCAAGTGGCGACGCGATTAATTAGATGCTCGTGTCTCGAGCGCTGTCGCATAATTAAACGACGGAGATAATCGCGTGTACGAAATAAACTCGCAGCTATCTACTGCGATTTGTTTGACAAAGGAGCATTGCTTGAATCTTCAGAAATTGCGAATTACTGATGAAATGGCGAACGGCTGATAAAAATGTTTAATTATTTTACAAACTATCTCTTTTTTTTTTTACTAAAGCGTTTTAAATTGATAAAACAGAGCTTAAAAATGCTCTAAAGATTTTGCGTAGATGTAAAATGTAAAGGAAACGATGTAAAAAGAATTATTTTTGCAATTATTATTATTATTAGCGTGGATGTATATCGCCGCAATTATTAGATGTGAAACTGGCGAAATTGTATATGCAGCGATTAAATTTATCCATAGAGGCGGTTCGCAGTCTCCTTTCTCGCATAATTAATAATGCAATCAGCTTAATGCGAGCTAATGAGGAGATAATATGATGAAATTAATGCGCGACGACATAATATCCCTGTCGTATCAAACCTATCATCTGCTTTTGTTGAATATTGATAATCACCAAAAACACGTTTGATTGCTACTCGATAAATAAACATTATCCGCCGAATGTGATCTTTCATGTGTCGTAATAACGTGCTTGCAGATCTTATCGGCGAAAATTGTCACATCGCGTTCGAGCGCACAATTTGCTACGTCGCTCTTAATATTTCATTCACAGAGAGAAAAGCGTTATCTGATGGCGCGCAGCCATCGTGTACATCTTTCACGCCACAATGGGACGCCGCGAAAAAAAAGAGGAAGCTCCGAGAGAGAGAGAGAGAGAGTCACACAAAATTAGGGAAATTAATTAAAAAGAAACACACGAATAAAGCGCGAATGTGCCGGGAGAAGTAGTTCGTTGAGAGGAGTGAGCTTTGTTCATAAATTTTCTGCAGCAGGTCGACAAATTACCGGGCAGACGGACCATCAGTAACGCGAGAAGTTTCAAAATTAGGTGTCTCAGGTCTCTCCTCGAGCATCGGCCAAACTTCGCGGAGACTTCAAAACGAATACCCAAATGAGAATCTGACGTCTTCGTGGCACCACACCCTCCACGTGAAATTCCAAGTTTTCTTTCGAGCAGACGAAACTACAGACTTTTGAAACTGTCGCACGAGCGAAATGTTGACACTTCGCAACGCTGTGCTCTTACGTGAAATATTTTGTTCAGCGACAAAGTACCGGCGACGCGTCCTGATTCAAAAATCATCACCGTACCGTGTACGTGATTTTTGTTTTTTTCTTCTTAATTTTCTCTCTCGGGTGTTTTTCCGTCAAAATTCAATATTTACTTATGAAAAAGCGCAACTGAGAAAACGAGCGAGCCAAAAAGGCAAGAACGTAAGATAGCAAAAACAATGCGGTCGGAGGAGAGAAAAGCGTAAGAAAGTGCATAAGTTTATCGGCGAACTCGGGAGGTTTTACTCGGGGTTTTCGCCGGAAACTCCGAGAGCGAGAAGAGACGCGAGAGAGAGAGACACACACACCGAAATTTATATAAACGCGAGAGAGCCGGGCCGTTATTCCGGAGAAAATTTCTGGAATAAATATTTCCATCGGTTCGAACCTGTCTCCTCTCTTTTCCACCCCGTTCTACCGTAAACTCATTTTCCGCGCTAGCACAAGGGGACGTCGAAAGACGGCGAAGTAACCCAAGGAATTTGAAAATTCGGAGCGAAAAACGCATACACTGTCGGCCGCTGGCAGCCGATTGTGTCGCGCGAAGATTCAGCAAATCGAGATCGGCCGTACTCGAGTAGAAATACAACGAAGATGAACGTTATCGCAAAATTCATAGAAAATCCGAGAAAAATCAATCGCGCGATATTTCGCGCCTCGAAAATGTTTGTTAGTGTCGCAAATAAGTAAACGTTTTGTTATTTGACACAATATTTCCGGTTTACAAAGTTTACACGCTAAAAATATAAATTGTGCAATAATCTTTATTTGTATTCTTTAAGGTATATGCGTCAGAAAATAAAGCGTCTGTGTTGATTCAGTTATAAAAATATTTTATAAAAATCAAATTTTTCGAGAACAAACCAGCGTGAGTTTTTATACGAAATACTATCTTCTTCGTGAATTTTGTTTTACTGAAAAAAAAACTACTATATAGATATATATATATATATATCTACGCTAATAATGGATTAGACATTTGAGACAGTATTTGAGACAGTATTCATACTGTGTACAATAGTCTGATCACCCACACAATACAGACATTATGCACAACACTTGACAACCGCATAATTGATAACAGCGCGCGGAATGCGATATTGTCGTGCATTTTAAGCAAGTCGCATAATATTGACACGCGTATAAGCCAAACTGGAACGGACAGTTCGCGGATAATAATATATTCCAATGACTATAACGCGCTTCGCTAAACAAGTCCCTGGCAAATAAAGCCACCGCGCGCTGCCCAACGGCGACGCGACGTTTCTCCATTTCCCTTCGTCGTCTCTCCTTCCTACCCCCTTCGTTCTCAATAAATCCGAACCCAATTCCCGTTCTCGTTGCGCGCGGCAGATGTGTACAAATAAGCTGAATCTCCACCCCGATGTCTTTCCGGCTTTATCGCGGTCGCAAAGTGACTTAACCGGCGCAGCGGCGGACGTTAATTGGTTAAACTTTATCAGGTGGAAAAAGCCGATCGACGCCGGCGGCGTCACCACCCTCTCGCCGCATTCGCGCACACCAACTATCGTGTAATTCTCGCGTTTTTTTCATCCCAATTCTCGCCGCACACCAACTCCGATTCACACACACACACGTACATACATACACACACCAAGGGTCGCCCGACGAATCCTCTCGCTTTGCTCTTCCGTGTAAAGCTGGAAAGCAACAATTTCGATGTGTACCGTCGCACTCTCATCCGCCAATACCGTTTGCCGTAGCGACGGCGCTCAACATTTTTATTTTTATTCGCACGATATTCTTTCACACCACCGCAGCAGCAGCGAAACAGACGCCGCTGGTATCTCCGGCGCGTCCGGCAAATATTAGATACTTTACATTACAGTTACGGCAAATAAGAGCTGACGCTCGCGCTCTGCGACTGGTTGAAAATTGAATATTGGGTAAGATATGTGTTTTTTTTTTCCCCAATACACACACGCGCGCGCGTAGACACCATTCACACGAGATATGCGTGCGAATTGCGGCCGCTTTTTGCGCGTTACACGGTCCGTCGATCATCACATTTTCACAGTGTCGTCTTTTCATCTGAAATTTTTTTCACCACCATGAAGCGGCATTAAGCGCGAATAATGCGAGCGTAAATCGCAAAAACTCGCCGTGTCTATTCGATTTTGGAACGTTTTGTTTGGTTTTTCGCTCTGTTGAAAGCACAGACACGGGGGAGGTTTTTACACGCGACGTAATATTATGCTGCGACGTAAAAAAAAATATGTATGTGTGTATATGTGTATATATAAAATATGCGAGTTATGAAGCATTTTCAAGCGAAATACCAATAGTCATGGAACGAATGTATATCGGAATTGTGGTATCGAGATTACTTCTCGTGGTGTACGGTTGTATTACATATTGCAATAGATATGCGGAGTGTTGTGAAAGCATTCTGAATGGGATATATCCTAGCAGAAAACTTGTTACGAATGATCGATTGCACACATACCTGTACCTATGGTTGATACGAGTCCCTCCGGTGCAATATTTAGAATTTCAAATTTGTGGTCGCACTTACCCGTCACACAATCTGTCAAACGAATTCGAAATATGCTGCGCGCACATGGTCGAGTACGTGCGCGCGCGCGTGATCTCACTCTTTCCTCTCTTGTGAACTCGCTACATATTTATCGAGAATTATCAGCAAGAATTTCAATGCTACTTTTGAAGAAAAAAATTAGAATTAAGGAAATGTTAAAATTATCAATCGAAACCTGTAAGGAAGAATGATGGATTATTTATTGTTTTTTATTTTTATTTTTGAAGGTTCCGAAGAGGCAATATTAATTGCTATTTATGTAATAAAGTTACGCACACAAATCATCTAAATCAAATACAACACTTTTATCAGTTTTTAGGTATAATTATCGTCTAAAAGAAACAATCCTTTTAACGATAATTACGGAAAACTGATAAAAAAAAAAAAAAAAGAAAGGAGTAATAATACAGTTCTTCCAGGCTAAGCCGTTGATTTTGAAGCCGACGCGATATACAAGCATCAGGTTTCCTTAGCCGTTATTATTTACCACTGTACTCGCGGCCACAAGTTGTCGTACATAAATTATATCGGAGAATGGTTGAGCGGTGGAATTCCGGAACGCGTCGCGATAAATCACATTGATCCGCGACGATATTTATCGCTATGCGCGGGCATTAATTGGATTCTTCGAATCTAGACGTGCACTCTCGTTAACCGGAACAGCACCCGGCAGCTGCGTCGGGCCGAGCTGTCTCGGGAAAGCTGTTTCTAAGACCGAACGATTAGTCAGGATAACCCTTCGAAAGGAATTAATTATCGGCAGACCAAATATATATATATATATAAACGCGCACAGACAGCTTTCTAAGAGAGAAAGAGGGAGAGAGAGAAAGAGAGAGAACAAATAACAATTCGTCACTCGCTAATCTCGCCATGATCAATCCCATCAATCGGCACGCCTCTTCCGCTCCTCGCGAGCGCGCGCGCGTGTCATCCCGGGCGCTCTTCTTCGGGCGCGAACACATCGAGAGAGGAGAGACATATCGATCGGATCGTCCTGCAGAGACATCGCACACAGTCAGAAGAACTGACAGTCAACGAATGGTTAATTACTACCGGCGAGCACTGTCGCGCGGCGGGCCAGATTTATGACAGCTCGTCGTTGTGTGCGCGCGACACATGCACATATATACTATTATACATATATATGGATGCGAGTTCGCGGCGGAGTCGCGATACGATGAACGAGATGAACGGGCGCGAACTGCATCGAGCTTTCATCACCTGCGTCTGATAGGGTTTATCGACGAAAGAGAGAGAGAGACCGAAATCAGAGAGCCACACGCTCACTCAGTGCGCTCTATGGGACATCATGGCGAGGCCACACGCCCGGAGAGAGAATCAATTTTCACAGCTCTCAGCCAGTTTTCCTGTGCTGAGTGGATGACCTGTGTAGAGTGAATGACGAGGACTCCCAGAATCGCTTATAATCTGCGAGCATTTAACGAAGCGAGCGTCGCGCGCGTGATTATCTCGCTCGATGACGTTTCAATTTCAGATTCGATGATGATGTTTTCGCGCGAGTCGTCGTCGTGCGAATTCAATTTTTGAAACAATATACATACAGCACAGAAAAAAACGCGTATTAAAATCGCACGCGTGGGAATTCGACAAATCGCGGGGAAAAAAAATCCAAAATTGCCGGACGAGAAATTCAAAGTTCTTCCCGCGGTTTATTGCGCGGAGAATATGTTGTAAAAAGTGTGTCGCAAAAATTGATATCGCGCTGACGGTTTCACAATAGAGCTATATGTGCCGCGACAGAAGCGGAGAACAAAAACAATTAGAGAGACAAAGGATTTTTGGTATAAACCCCGGAAAGTATATGTGAAACGGAGCGGGTGCTCCAATCAAATTCTCTTCGCGAAAGTGGACGCCAAATTTGTCAAAGAATCCGGTAGATGAAAGCAAAACGTGGCTAGCCGAGAATGTTCGCTCGCGCGTGGGCATATGTATAGTACCTTGATTGTACACGCGCGTTATATTTAGAACGTTTCGCATATGTAATATTTATTGTATATATTATTTTCGATTAATTATTTCTTTCACTTTGATTAAACTATTTTATTACGCGAATTAACTATAAACGCCGAATCACGGTGCTCTGCAACTCGGTTGCCACTGTAAATTCGCCATGCGAAGTAATTCGCGCCACGTCAGCGCCGAGGTATACGCGAAGAAACATCACGTCGTCGTGCGTTCTCGCGATCCAACTTGGATCATTGTGAGCGCCCGCGATCTTTTATGTCTTTGCGTCGGCGTTACTTGTTCTCGCATTGTTTCGTCGGTGCCGTGTACACAAGACTCCCGGTTTAAACCCCGGATCTTAAATACAGAAACACGCGAAGACGCGCGACTCTCTCGTGCGCACGGAGGAAAGTTTCCTCGTCCCTTATACCCCCGGTAGGGGATGGGGAAGAGAAAGAGAGCGTGTTAGCCGTCTTATTGTTAGCCCGCGAATCTATTTTCCCTCACAATCTTACTTTCTCCTTCATTGCCCGGAAACTTTTCACGCGAGTTTCCGCAATTTTCACGGTCAATTCAATCGAGTTACTCGCGGACGCACGAGAAGGCGCAGTTACGGTTTTATCGAGTGTGTGAGCGAAGATCAACCGAAATTCTCTCGCGCATTTCCGAATAATACACTTTGAGTTCTAACGTTAGAGTTGTATCTTCGTAAAACAAACGCACGTTTAAATCTCTTAATATAATTGCGCAACACGCCGCGGAGAAGTATAATGACTCCCTTTGTGTTTTCGCGCGCGCGTGCACATCGTCTGGAGGCGAACATATCCTGAGCGGGGATCATCCAACATCCCAACCCTCCGTAACATCTTGACTTTAGAACAGTAGCATCCGTTAACCCGGCACCGGAGTTGTTCCTGTCGCTCTCGTCTATGTATCTTAGCGTCTTCCCTCTTCCCTTTCCCCCGGCGCGCAGTCGGGAGAAGAGAACATCTTCATCGCATGTTAAATTATCTCTTTGATAAGAACTTTCTCTCTCTCTCTCGCTCTCTCCGTTCGACTTTACTCGCCAATAAACTTGATCAGCGCACGGTTTTATGATAATTACCACACTAAAATGTCAGATTGAAGCTTTTAATACGCGTTCGCGAGAGAAACGAACACGCCGAACGGACGTCGGCTTCGATGTCGTTATTATCATTCCCGCTGCAGCGGGTTTACAATCTCCCGATAGCCGTTAAGGACGCTGTTTATAAGCGGATCGGA
Organism: Pseudomyrmex cubaensis; assembly: GCA_014825685.1. Taxonomy (NCBI): domain Eukaryota; kingdom Metazoa; phylum Arthropoda; class Insecta; order Hymenoptera; family Formicidae; genus Pseudomyrmex; species Pseudomyrmex cubaensis. The sequence continues at coordinate 80,723 of QVOA01002295.1, forward strand.
CGATAGCGGGTGATAACGGGTAAACGATGAGGATGGGTTTCGCTTGCTCCACGCTTCGAAGCATTATGGGTACTTATTGCGACGAGAGCGTCTAAGAAATCGCCTTACGGAACCGTGTAAGTCGGAGATTCTTCCTCTCTCTCTCTCTTCCTCTCGGTTCCTTTGCTTTAGCATACGTTCCGCGCTGCCGCTGCCAGAGAGAACCGTAATTCACCCCCTTGAACACCGCGGCCGATATTTAAAGAACATTTTAGCGTTCGAGCGGAGGATCGTCCGCGGGAGAAGATATTGGGACACACCTGCGCGACGCGATTAACGTCTCATTTACTGCTACATTATCGTATACTCTTTTTTGTTCTCCGGGTTAGCAAAAAACGAAAAAAAATGAATCTCGATGGATTAAATAGATATTACCTTGAATTTCACTTGTTTTGTTTTTATACTGTTTTAATTTATTACACACCAATTTTGTCAAATATACACATTTGTATTTGTGGTTCCTTTTTTCACATACAAATCAAAACTTCCTTGTTTATTTATCTCCGTTTGAAACTGCTTTCAATTACCAAGCGTGTTTGTTTGAAAAAAAAATCAACATCATGTAAAACAAAAATCATATAACTTGTTACTGTAATCTAAAACTAATTGTAAACGTAGTTTACATTTATTTTTATATCTCGAATTGGTACGTGAACATTGAGAAATTCAAAGAAAGGTAGACGTCGCGACAACTCAAAGAAAGAAATAGCACCCGAGCGACCCGTCGAATCGCGAGTTGGCGTCTTTTGTAAGGATCGATCTCCAAATCTGATGCGCGCAACCTCTCTCTCTCTTCTCTCCTCTCTTCTCTCTCTCTCTACACGGTAGACGATCGTATCGCGCAGCATGCAAAATACAGTATCAGTTGACTTGGCTTTCCCATCTAAATTCCGTAGCTACTTGGACGACGTGCGAAGAAGGAAGACAGATCATGGTATTTCAATGGCAACGTTCTCCGAATGCGTCGGCACGCGCTTTCATCGTCACAAAGCCATTTCTCTCTGGGAGGCGTCTTTGTATTCGCGGGGGAACATGCATCAGATTATCGGAGCAAACGTGACCGATCGAAGCCACTGGTATCAATTAGTGTTCGAGCGAAACACGGAAGACCGATTGCGCGCGCAAAATCCTGACAATATCCTCGCACATAAATTAAAACGCGCCCTTATCCAACGCTATTTTAATCGAGCCTCCGCGATTTTAGAGATGAAGAAAATAAATAAATCACAACGGGGTATCTGCCTCTCATTATTCTCCACAGAAATTAATTGCGAAATATTTTCGAGCGACGTTTTTGTCTGGGAGATCGGAGATTGCGTTATTTTTAGATGAATATTTGCAAAAAACACAACACGCGCGTGATATTTAAAAATCATAATTATTAAACACGCGCGCGCGTACGTATGTTATCGCGGCGATCGGTGTATATATTTCTGACGTGCACACGAGGGTCCGAGTACTGCTGAGCAAGCAATCAGAACACGCATTGAGATACACATGGTCGAAACAGGTTCAAACCGGAGCAAACCCCGGACGCGGATAGGCACGTCAACACGCGAGCGCACACATCGTCGTAGAAACACGTAGACACACCGATACGAGAGAGAGAGAGAGAAAGAAAGAGAGAGATTGATTATCGACAAATGCAACATAAAACGCGTCTGTTAATTGGAAAAGTAATTTCGAAGGTTCGCGATTTATTGAGCGAGCGGATTAAAGCGCAATTTATTTTGCGCAAGCTGCGTCTCACTGTCAGCGGATCGACAACGTGCTCCCGCTTGTGATCGAAATATCGAAATTTCGAGAAGAGTTACATGTGATGCGTGAAATAATTCGCGTATATATTTCGCTTCGTGTAAGAAAAATTATTTGACACAAATATACACACGTATATAGGTGTACGTTCGAATCGATGGCCGATTATCGAGATTACAGTTTCACACGCAATGAAAATGCACGATGTCTTCATTAAATCAATCTTCATTAACGCGATTCGAGTGTCAGTTTCGGAATCGTCGGTTTAATTACGTCGGAGAATCGCGCGGTATATTATCTTTGGCACTTCTCTTCTATATGAAATCGTTTATTGCTCAAAAGAGCGAACTCCGAAATTACTTCTACGTTCGATTTGCGTGGGTGATATTAATGGCCGAAGTTCGCTCGTCGGACGCGCACGCGGATCGCGATAACATCGCGAGAGATCGGAAACAAATCGCGGCGAGATCACAAAGTCGTCCGCGTCAGAGATCGCTTCCGTATAACTTTTTCGTTTCGCCCGAGCAAAAACGGAGAGGAGGAAATATCTTTCTGACAGAGTCGCGGTGCGCCGTTCATAAAAGTTTAACACGCATCTAGATTTTCGCTCCGCAGGTGCGAAAAAATTCTATTTCGCCGAGTATCACGTGACATGGCGACATTCATTGTGAGAGTAACGCGTTGGAAAAACCGCAAAATCGCTCTCTTTCTCTTCAAAGCGCGCTGCTTCATACCTACGCGGAACGCGCCGCGGGCTATTCCGTGAAAAAGGAATTATATTATATTAAAGGAACATAAAACGCGCGTATCTAACGCGCCACATTTTCTTTCGTGCGCGCGCAATCTTTTTTTAAATTAAAATGACTGATAATATAATGGGCGAAAAATGTACCGACTCTGAAAATTCACATTGCGTGAATTTTATTGCGTTCGCAGATTGCGACGAAATATATACGACGATCATCACCGCATCAAACTCCGCGTGTTTCTCCTCTAAACGTTCGTTAAACTTCAATCTGCGATTCGCACACAATGGCGCAGGTGACGCAAGACGCGAGAGATTTACGCAAAGCGTTTACATTCGGATCAGTAGTTACTAAAAGAGACGAACGTTCTATCGCTAAGCGCCCGACACGGTGTTTTTTTTAACTGTGATACTCTTGTCTGCGTATCGGTAAAACACACGTGTGTTTGCGCGCTACTACGTGCGTGTGTGTAAACGTGTCGCCATATACGCTGATTATCGAACGGATCGACAACCGCCGTGTCGGCCTGTTTCGAGTAGCATGCGTTAATGCCAAACCCCGAAACCGGCGAGCCCTAACCCGCAAGCCAGTCGAGAAATTGCGTCGATGCAATTAAGCCGACCACCATAATCGGTTACGAATATTCGCGTCGAAGCGAGCGAGCGAGCGGACGCACTTTGATTAGACGCGTGTGCGCTCGCGAAAACACGCACGATCGAATCAATTGCTGTACACGACCGGGGGGAAGAGAAACATCGGCGAGCGACACTTGATCGCGACTGCGGCGATATAGAAACGTCAAGACGGGAAGAGATCGTCGAACCGGACTCAAGAGGAGGAGAAAAGACAGTTGGTCTTGAACTGATTATCAAATCGTCGCGGATGAGGATTGCATTTAACAATCAGGCGGGCAATTTGTATTTCCGGGCAGTCCGACGAGTTCCATTAGCGTCGAGAGGGAGAAACGATATGGGTCACGTAGGACGTGATAGATACGAAAAAAAACGGCACTTAAACCCTGATTTCGGTCGGTGTGATCTGATTGCCGCACCGGCAATAAAACCGGATTAAACGACTTTAATGACGGCTTAATGTTAATCGACCGGAAGGAAGCGAATTTATTAGATCGGTCGCGCTCCCTCGCGTATATTAATGAGAATAATAACGCTCAACGAATAATAATAACGCTTTAAGAGAACAGAACATTAAGTTGTTTTGCCAGTAAAAACACACGTGTGCGGAAGAGAGTATATAAAGAAAAAATTGTACAATCTAGAAAAACGGACAGTTACATACGTTATTGCAAACAATTTGCGTTAGCTCGGCAATAAATTCTCGCGGCGAGAGACCTTTGCCGGCAATTTAGTTTTTCCTTCTCGCGGCCTTCACGCAAAATGGCTCTCGTATTTTTTAAATAAAGCACCTCGCTCTCGTTAAACCGTCGACTTATTTTTCCGTCTTACGCGCGCATTGTGAGTCTCACCGTTGCGCATAAAAGTCATTGGAGAAATTTCATAGGATCCTCCCGTTGGCCGTTTGGAAAAACGAAAATGTATCTCTTTACTCGTGAGCTCTCTCGGACTAATAGATAGTAGTACCTACTCCGTACTTTCGCAAACACGTTAAGAATTTTCCAAAGTGTGCCAAATTGACCCATTATCCAACTTATACGACCGGCAATCCAACGTAACGAACCGAATAAACTCCCAAATGCGTTTTCCGGCCGTGAGAAACATCTTTTCTTGGAAATTACAACCTACAACGCATTAAGAAATTTCCAAGACCTGCCGTTGAGACGAGGAGACTCCGACGTAATCTATTTTATTTCTCGCGTATATATATTTGTTGTTTTGCACGCGCGAGTACAGAAAGAACTCAATCGTTCGAAATATGATCGCCCTTCACACTTGCACCGCGAAAAACTTGCAACGCTCTAATCCTCACGCTCTCGACGATAAACTTTTCAGCAGCACGTACCGCGCGCGTATTACCGACGCGAGAGCGCACGCCAAACGTCTGAATTACGGGAGAGCGCGGACGCGAGTGTGACGAGGGTAAAAAAAAAAAGTAAAAATGGAATAACGTGATTAAAATGCTCTCGCATGTCCGGTCTCGCGCGCGGTCGCCGAGCGAGAGTTTTATCGCGGACGACACGGTGACGATGAGCGCGACGTCTCCCGCCTCTCTCCTGTTTTCGCGCGCGGAAAATTCGTGAAAGAGATCTACGGCGGGAACGAATTAGGGAGACGCTTTTGTGCGGCGCGGAAATGCGAGAATCATTGAGAGTAATGTTCGCGGGTTCACGTACGCGAAGTAAAGCGTGAATCGGGGGCTTGCGAGAATGCATACGCGCGTGCGGAGGAAAAAAACGCGGGCATTACGTGCGCGTGTATATATTGCGACGATGACGAGAACGGCGACGACGACGTGAGGAATTAAGCGCGATTCTTCGCGCGTTTAATTCAATGAACGGTGCAAAACACGCCGACAAAAAGTGACGAGTGCCGGCGGGAATTAATCCTTTTGTAGCGGGAAATATTTTTGTCACGAGGCGAGGCGCGCGTCAAGCTACGGAACCAGATTTAATGTCGGAAAAAGTTTTTAGGACGTAATTCATATCCCGCCTCGGAGAGAGAGAGAGAGAGGAGTTTAGAGCGTTCCATATATCGCATATCTCCTCGGCTATGGAAATCACGCGCGATAGGGTTTCGGCCGGGGGTGTATCGCTCGCTCTCTGGAACCGACTATTGGCTGGTTTTTTTTTTTTTCTACGTGCCTTGTTCGACGAATATTGCGAATAATCCACGACTTTTTTCGTCTGGCCCGATTTACAAAAACATCGTAATCAAATTTGCCGGACGAATTCGATGTTACGCAATTCACGTGGTACCATATACTATGTGCGCGCGCGCGCGCTCACGTACACGGAAAAAACTCGTTCAACTCTCGTTCGTCAATTAACGGGCCGTATGACGTCGGGATTTTTCGGTACGAAAAGAGGAAATTTCTGTCGGCCCCGTGATTTGTTCTTCGAGAACGAAACCGTTGCGAATTAGATTATCGGTATTCGATCATTCCATTTGGAACGCGCCGGCTTTCTCTACGCGCGATACACCCCCGTGTATACACAACGTAAATCGAATTTTCAACGACTTCAAAAAAAAAAACAACAATAACAACAACAATAAGAAAAAAAACAAAGAAACACAACGTAGCATTATGAATCTCACAATGGAAGCTAATGCATTAGTTGATGCTTCACCAACAACAGTCGGTGTATTGTGAGACTGGAAGAACGTATTAAAGACCGAAGCCCGCCGCTTCGCAACGCGCGCTGTCTAAATCACTTCTTCGGATTTATGAAAGATCGCGCGATTAAGACGTGGAAATATATATCTTTCTCGAGAGGAGTAACAAGTCTTCGAGACTTCGAGTATCTCGTGCGGGAAACAAATGAGTCTGCGGAAACAAATCCAATAAAAGAAACCACTACCATTTTCGCTCGTCGAAAAAGGTGCATCAGACGTCGGGAGAGGCGTTAAACGACCGTGCTTACATCCCCTTTTTTTTTGGAGGGAATGTAAGCATCCTTCCAGAGTTTTTTCTTGATTTCACCTCCGAAGCGGAGTTGAAGCGCGAACGTAAGAAAGCACGTTAACGACGTTTTCGACGGTGTATCTCTCACCTTGCCCGTCGCCTCCTTCGCGATCGTTACCCGGAACAATCGTTGCGCACGAAGAGGTTGGATCGTCTGCGTGGCTTCCGCGCGGGCGGCACGCAGCTCGTAAATTAAGGACCGGACTGCCATTGCCCGGCCAGCACGGGCGAGCTAAATCTGCGAGGAACGATCGTAAACCACCCGCAATACTACACACGTTGTGTTGCCTCCACGACCAAAGGCCCGTTGGCGATGCGTGATCGGAGTGAATCTCGGCGAATCGGAGATAAATCTGCGGCAAAGTAATTCGAGGGTGAATCGCTTTACAACCGCGATGTAGATCAACCTGCGCCGTAAGCAACGACAAATCTTGATCTCAGCCGGAAAACATCTCGCAGGTACGTGCGAACCGGGGGGTTTCCGCTCGACGAGAGAGAGAGAGAGAATTTCGTCGAATCCGCTACACGCCATAAACACGCACAATCGAGCGAATTGAATCGCTCAACGATTCACAGAGAGATTTTATTCAAGTTTGAACAATGTATGTAATCAGGATTATTTTATTGTGTTTTATTCAAAGACACAATTCAACTGCGGCGTACGCGCCTTTTAAATCATTTTTTTCAATATTATATATTGTACGAATTAAGATATTATATATTGAATATATACGTTGAGAGATAAAATCTTTAAATTAAATATATATGATAAATTTAAATTAAATATATTCATAAATCTGTAAAATTCTCACTGAAACATTAGAGCGCGTGTGTGTTTAAAACTTATTGATTTCGTGAAAATCAATTATTAATTAAACTGTACGAGCCCTCAAATTCTTCATTAATTCGTTAAAATCAATTGCATTTATGCATCTGAAATGGGGGATGAAAAGACTGAGAGTCAGGCGGAAAGCAGATTACTTTCGTCTACATGCCACTGAGTATTACGGAAGAACAGTCGATCGAGATTCTCGGATTAATCGTTCTGTCGCGAGCTAGAGTGTGTGTATGTGTATGCGCACCTGGTAAGGGCGTCACCAGCAAATCTCCGAACGTCGCGGGGTAAATCGGAAACGAACGGTTTACGGAAAGCGCCGGTCGACAACCGGCATTAATGTTAAAATACGATTTCCGCTGCGTCGATCGTTCTGCTGCGGGTTCAGCAGAAAGATTCGTTTCTACCCCTCCCGGTGTCGTAAAAAAAAAAGCGTCGTAAAAGACCCCGTAATATTCCGGAATCGTCGGAGCTCATTTTGACAAGCGTACATACAGATTCGTCCCCGGAATATTATTTCGTACGAACGCGCGCGCGTTATTCTTCCGCGCGATTCCGAGTGAAAGACGCGCGTGCTGCGACTCTCCCTTTGCGGAGATGGATTTGATTCCAGCGGAATTGCGATTGCGGCAAAAAGAGGCCGGTACGAACGGGGACATCTGCCGCGAACGTAAATACGTTGTCTCCTTTGCGACGAGCTCCAATAGGAAACCTTACGTCCCTTTACGGCTCCGCTCGAGAAAAGATGAAATAACTTACATCCGCGGGATATGACGGCGGAGAAGGAACTTTTTCTTCGCACGCCCGAAGACATTTTACCATTAAATGCATATTTTAAATTAAACCGGAAGAAGATACGCGCATACGCGCAGATGCGCGCCGTCATATCCGCCGAGAATGTTCGTTTTAATGGAATATGAGAATCGTGATTGCATTTCAGCGGCGCTGCATAAAAATCTTCCGTTACACATTGTCACATAAATTAAATTTCGAGGAAATTTCGTCATTTCTTTTGAAGGAGAATAATGTCAGCGGGATATCTGCTCGCACGTGTTTGAAAATAAAAGAATCGTATGATACGTGTAATAAAAAAAAAACTTATCTAACATATTCCCTAATACAACGAACGTACATTTTATCTTTGCCTCGAGATTTCTCAAGCAAAGATAAGTCTCGAGTTTGTTTTATCTTAGCTCTCGCGCGATATTAATAGATACATGCATTTAATATACATGGGTATATACATTTAATATACATGTTTCAACGGAGACTGCAGTTTCCGTTCGCGCGAATACATCCGCAGGTACCGAGCGAGACAACTGCCGATATCGATTTTCGCGATACGCGCGATACGAAACTCGCGTGACTGAAAATCGGTATATCGGACGAAGGGCCAGAGTACGTGACACACACGAAGGAACGGTATCAATTTTGTCCGTCGAGATGGAGTGTTATTCTTGTACGCCGCGATGTGAAACAGGAACGGAGAATCATCTCTTCTTCTTGGTTGGCACATTTACCACCGACACTTTCGCCCATTACATGTATATCCGCTTCTCCTCGACGGTGTCGCTAAGGAATATCAATAACTTTTACGACGCGGCACTAAAGCGTCGAAATCGGCGACCGTTGCAGGCAGGTAACACGAAAGGGACATTGTTTCGCCGCGTTTTACACCCGTAACCTATGCGACCAATTTCCCAGCGTCGCATATGCTCGCCACTCGCGAATACTATTTCATGCGCGGACTTAGACCGCGTCGTAAGAACACCCTTGACAGTTCCTGGCGATACGTTACTCCGGTATAACTTCCGGTCTCTCCGGAGCCGCGCGCGTATATCTCAGACACTTTGTATTTTTCTCTGAAATTATTCACACTGCGCGCGAAGTAGTTTCACACTACCGTTCAATCGCGACGGAAATATTTAACGTGTTTATTCTTATAGTTTTCTCATAGTTTTAATTCTCCCGCGAGCTTTCACGTTTTTTTTTCTTCTTACTTACACTTTGATCCGCATGTCTCCCGCCGTCTTAATCGCCGTCGTCGCGCGATATTTACCGTAGACGCGTCCCGACGTAATATCGCGATATTAAAATGATATATTGACAAACTTGAGGACGCGTATCAGAATTTCCATGAACTTGCGATGCGAGGATCGAAAAAAGAGCCGCCGCGAAAGTCCCCGCTACAATGCCACGATAAATATGTAACCAGCAAGTTTGGACGGGATCCAAAGGGAAAGGTGAACCACCGTTTTCCACAAGGCTCATTGATCATCTCGAGCACGTATCGAGGAGCAGCGGGACTGAATTTGAGAAGAAGGTGAGCCGCCAAAATGAAAACTAGGGTCCTCCAAAGTGAGACTCTCTAGGATGAGAGGAGAGAAAGAGAGAGAGAGAGAGATATGTGGTCCAGATAAATAAGAAGCCACCCGATTTTCGTCGATGGTGAGAGCGTCGTGTTCTAGAGCGAAGCACTTCGGCTCGAGACCTCGTGGACGAGATAGCGAAGAGGATCTGCTGCGCAAGATCCGGTGTCGCTTCGCTCCCAATACCACGTCGTTTGAAGAGTCCAACCCGATTTTGGAGGCGACTACCCGCGTCACGAGCGATCCCATTTACTTAACTACACCACTCGCAGTTTCATTTCGAGAAAATCGTTTCTCGTCGTTGCATTGCCATTCTGTGTGTGTCTTTCTCTCCTCTCTCTCTCTCTCTCTCTCTCTTTTTTTCTTTCTTTCTCTCTCGTGTGGCGAGAATCAAATGTGCGGCGGTAACGAGAAAATAGCGTTTTCGCTTGTATATATACTGCGAAACATAAGGATTGTGGGGTTTAAAAAATGTCCTCCGCGGCTCTTTCTCGGTCATGAAGAAAACAAGAAACGTTGAGAACAGGTTCGCGAAACTACAACGCGGCAATTAAACGTTTCTGACGCAACTGCGCACGGAGTATTTTTCACGAGAAACACTTGGAAAATTGTTATCAATAGAGAATTGTTATCAATAACAATAACAGTAAAAGAAAGTCGAAGTCGAGCAAAAACAAGTTGTTAAAACTAATTTTCTACATTTTACAGTTACAATATAAGATGCAAAACGTTTCGAGCTTTCGACATGAGTCTTTCTCAGTCGCGATAAAAGATTACAAAATTAAAAAATAATAAGTTACATAAAGGAGAAAAAACGTAAAATACAGCATAAAATTTTTTTACAAAGTACGCTCCGAGAGTAACAGAAAAGTTATACGTTACATGAGCCGCCAGGTTGTCCATTAAAGTTAAAAATTTGGAAAAATAAGTCAATGTGTTGTTGTTCAGAGCTAACTGGTAGGAAAAGAACAGATGCAGTTATTTATATACTTATCCCTCTTACAAAAAATATTTTACTTTTTTTCTCTTTTATGTAACTTATTATTTTTAAATTTTATAATCTTTTATCGCGACTGAGGAAGCGTAAGGATTCGAGCTTAAGTTGAGAAGCACTGTAGCCCAGGGTTAAAACGGCACTGAATTTAACACCATAATTAAGGAACTTTATTCACTGTTATACTACAAAGTCTTTTTAGTGTTCGGTTACAATTGACAAAGAGACTACTCTCTTGCGAGACTGCTCGCTAGCGATTGCCGTGCTCTCTATTTGCCGGCACTTGCTTTCCGCGAATCGGTAAAATTCGGCAAGCCCGATTTGATACGAACGGTGTTTACCGGCAGTTCGTTCACGCAAAAAATACGTGAAGTACACGTGTACAGCCGTTGCTGTAACATATTCTGAAAAATTCCTTACAGGAAGAAGCTCATGTAAGAGCTCGAAACGTTTCGCATCTCATATTGTGACTGTAAAATATAGAAAATTATTTTTAACAACTTGTTTTTGCTCAACCTTTTCTTACTGTTATTGTTATTCGCAAAACGAACGTTTTTGAATTTAATTGTTATCAAATTTCGTAATTATATCTTCGTAAAAGCGTTTACTCGCTGCGTTACGAGCTGCCCGTCGGCTGCAAGAGCGACACTTCGCTTCCCCTAAAGTGCGCGACATAGAGATGTTATATACCGCGTTTAAAGTATGTAGCGAAACTGTTCGTGTAGTTTAAAACAGCAAACATGGAAGCTACGTACGATGTTTGCTTGCGATCTGCGAAGACCAAACAAGATTCCTGCCATAGATAAACCGCATGAAACCTTATAAGGACGAGAGAGAGAGAGAGAAAGAGACAGGCAGTTCGCGCTGCCGGCGATATCTCATAGTTAATGTATCAACAAGACACTATGCGGCATATCGTTAGATGTATCTTGATACTATGTCTATTAAAGTGATGCACGGGCCGGTGTCTCGCACGTCGCGTGAATATGGCGCGGCGTCGTAATTTCTTACGCCACCCACGACTATTTTCTAATTACGATGGACGTAAAACAGACACAGTGCGCGAAACTCTATTTTAGCACGTCGTTACGTTTTAGTATGTCATTTGCTGTCCACGTTATCGCGCGTGTGCGTAATATTTCGGTTTTTTATTATTTTAAACCCCGTTAATATACCGAAGAGAGTTTGGACCGCGTTTCGGTCGAAACGATTTTTAAATAGAATTGCACACATTTTAAACTGTCACCAAATATAGATACACAAAAAATCACGTAATTTTTTCACTTGCTGTGGTATATTGAATATTGAATTTTTATATTTTTATAGTTTTAGGTTTGTAATAAAATGTTAACATACATGTTTGCAATAAAATAGTTGTACTTCAGTTTATTCGTAAATTACAAAGTGTTTCAAAATTTTTGAAACAATAATATATGTGTGTGTGTGTATGTACACATACAACTAGCATACGAAAAGTCATATATGTGTAGGACAAGCGTATAGTCATTTCTTGGAGAAACGCGAGGGTTGCTCGACAAATATCACGTGGACGAATTTGTGTTTCCCGAGAGCGCAGTCATAATTAAACCGTTTCGGTATACGAAGCAGGCAACATAATTAACGTCAGCTTAATTCGAATCCGCGGTTAAACACGGGTCCGAAATTTTGCGCGGGCCAGCAAGCTGCACACTTATCTCCGGAAATTCGAGAACAAAAGTGTCTTCTTCGTTGGTTCACGTATCACGAAAGACCGCAAGCTACGGGGTTGAAGTTGTGTCAGGCTGTGTGTGTGTGTGTATTCGCAGCCGTGAAATCCGAACATTTCGTCACTTTACGATGCGGCCTCTCTTTTCACAGATGAATAATAGGCAAACTCCATCTTTTACTGCGGTCACAAATGTTCGCGTTAACGTCGATATCTTCGCGCAATAAAATAATGTAGGTTGATCGCACGAGAACAATAAGAGAGAGTGTGTTTTATTTCAAAAGCATAACTGATGTTTCAGGGAAAACGTGAATCGTCGAAATAGTATCGTGTGAATCAAATCTTTCGCGCAATCTTACTTTGACGTCGTTTTGTACATCTTGTAAAGACTTTCATAAATTATTATTTACATCCTAAAGATAATTAGCGTTTCCACGAAACAACGCTCGGTTCAAACAAGCGCTTCAAGATGCGCATCTTGAAGACGTCTCGCAATACGTTCGCAAAGCACGTGAAGCGAGAAAGTCGTAATTAGCTAAATCAGATTAACCGGCATTCCAAACGTGTCCCAATTCCGAGCATCTATAATCCGGGATCACGGGACCAAAACGTTCTACATCTTACAACCGGAGGCGACGCCGGATTATGAAGACGCCCGTGTATTTCCCCGTGCCACGTGTCCGCCTCCGTGCACGTCTCGTGGTTTCGCCGCTGGTTGCAATTAACCTCGCCGCATCCTGCCACCCGTTTCCCTAAACAGAAACCAGCTTAATGCGACGATGCTTGATCTAGCGCGGATGCGCCGCGTAACATAAACGGATAACCCCGTAGTTTCTCTCCATAAAATGTTTACCCGCTCGTCCGACATTTCGGGTGACGCGTGTTTGATATGAGAAAGAAAGAGAAAGAGAAAAAGAGCTGTCCTTCCAGAAGATAATTCTCTGTACAATAATTTTCGACGTTTTTTCTTCAACAAAAAATGATATTACTTATAATGATATTTCGCTTTTTTTTTTTTTTTGTCAAAATTGTATATTCGAAACGCGAACGTGATTCAATTATAGCACACAACGTGATCGGAGATTTGAAAAGAAATAAGAATTTTACTCTGTGCAAGCGAAAATTCGAGACGAGCTCGAAGTTTTAATAATGAAGAATTAAAATACTATAGTTGTTCCCGAGATGGTTGCGGCGTGTGTACGTCGGAAGTGCAATGGAGTTGGCTCGCTGATGGTTGCGCGTGTTTTGCGGAGATTGCACGACACCATGAGGGAGCTATTCGTCTTGGTAATGCGTGAGGGTGTCCGCGACACGACAGAGTGGAGAATAAAGAGAAGAGAGAGAGAGAGAAGCAGAAACAGAGAGAAAGAGAGGGAGATAAAAGACGCCCCATATCCCGCGCGCACTGGCAGATGAGAACCGCAGGAGTTGTCGGCGGATTCCCAGGGTAGCCACACGAGGAAGGAGGTGTTCGCGTCCAGATGGGTAGGATAACGCGACGCCGGGATTGGGATAAGTAACCTCTTATTAATGAGCAAGAGAAAGCGCAGACATTTAGGCATTTGCAGCTACAAGAGGAGCAGCCTCCTCTCTTTTTTACGTTTCTCATCGATATTCCCCGGCAGACATCTGTCTTGATGCAGATATGCTCGTACACGGACGCACTACACGTATGTGAAAGGTGCACGATGGAGGATGTACGGATTCTGAGGAGCTCTGCCCAGCGGCATGTGCAAGGATGAAAGTCCGCCATTAATCTAAGGTAGACTCGAATCTCGGTTAGGAATCTCACGTCGTGCGCGAATATCAGAATGGAGATCTCCTCGGCAAATTCCGGCAAAGCGCCGTGAATTTTTGCATCTTTAATGTGCGCGCGCGTTCAGCATTTATTTTATTTTCTTTTTTTTTTCCATTCCGACCGCGGCGGAACTGCACATTCGGTTTAACGAGAGAAAAATGCCGGAACGGAAAATGTGTAATAATTTTGAAATAGTGGATCATAAAATAGTAAAGATTGAAAATTATGGGATGATCTCGAAATTGTGAATTGTGTGATTTTTCTGGAAAATTCTCTTGTGCGCGGAAACGGAGAGAGACGTATCGATTCTTTTGCGGATTACACAATTCACGACGATGTATACATAAATATCTCTGCTTGATTTTCCCGTGTACCTTGACGCGAACAAAATACTTGGAAACGTGTTTAATTTTGGGAAATTCATTAAATTCCCGAAAGCGCTGCATTTTCTGTTGTAAATATAACACAGAGCGAGTGTAATATTATTTCCCGAAACATCGGGGCGAAGTTTCTCCCGCGGGGGGCGCGCGGCGGAACATCTTTTGAGCAATTACATCGTAGACGATAAGGAGTTTCCACTTTCGTACGTCCGTTTTTGACTTGGTAAATTACGGTTTGTCGAAAACTTTCGCGCCGAAAACTTTCTCCTCTATAGCCCGCGCGAATTGCTATTGAAACTTCGAGTTAGGCCAAAAGCTTCTTATCGGCTATTTCTCTTATTGCAATGCGCGCGGCTCTCGCAATATTTCAGTGTCCTCTTAACTCCGCGGATCTCTGAAAAAGCTGCAGGGGGAAAAAGTTGGGAGTGGAAGCGCGTTTTTTTTTTGTTTTTTTTTTTTTTGCGCGCGCGCACGGGAAAACGCAGGGCCACTGCGCAGAAGTATAAATCCGAATTACTCTTTGGGGATTACGGGAGCTGTTTTCAGCATGGATTGGAATTTTGGATGCGCGCGAAAGGCACCGAGAAACTTTGACAGGAAACATTATAAATGTTTTTTTCCCTGCTGCGTGCGGGATTTATGACGGAATATTTATGCACTCGCATCCATTGTCATCATACCCTACATGTCCCCCGCGAACGCAAACGCGCACTCGCATCGCGGAATAATTCTCATGTACCTACACACATTTTACTCTCCGATAAAAGTATTTCGTCGTAAAAATTTTCCCCGAGTGTCACGCGTCCAAGAAATCCACGACTTGTTAGCGAGTCAAGTCCGCGGCTTTTAACAGCGAGATCTTATTATTTCGTGTAATTTTATCCGCGCTATGTAATCGAAACGCGTACGACGACCGTACGGGTGTGTAATGAAGTATATCCGTTTTGCGCGCTGTGTGTGCGCGCGCGCGCGACGATATTATCTCTCTTCTCGTTCTCCGAAGTTCTCTCCCGCATAAACTCATCGCGAATAACGAAATCGGGAGGAGCTGTCTGATTTTTCCGTGTTCGCTGAATCGAAAAGCTAACCGCTTTGCGACAATTTTATACCTCGCGATTCTGGGTCATACTTTTAAAGGCACGTCCGCGGTACTAGCGAAGAATAGAAGAAGAAGTAGCGTAGATAGGTACGTCGCGTGACGATCGGAGCGGACTCGCGAATTTTCACACGTGAGAACAACGTGGCGCGTGAAGTTAAGACGGTGAGGTAAGGGATGAGGGACGGGGAGGACGGCGTACCCGATGGAATCAGGTCCTCGAAACGAAATGCAAATATGGCATTATTCTATTGAACGCGCGGAGGCTTCATATTTGAGTGAACTATGTGCCTTGAAATCGAAGGATTCGATGGTGCCGCGAAGATGACATGACTGTAACTCGTTCGGGAAATTTGCATATTTCAAAAATAAATTGTGCAACACTTTAAACGCGCACTTGCCGTATAAATTGTGACAGGAGAAGAGAAAGGGAGCTTTACACAAACGTTCCTTATAAACACGTAAATAATTTCACTTTCGTTTACGTCATGTAAGCTTCCCCTACAGTCTTAATCAGGGCGTTACTTAATCAACGTGAAATATTCAACGCGCGGAACAAACGCGCCGTCACCACTTACAATGGCGGCTTAAATAATTTCTTCGCGGTTAATTGGATTAATTGCCTTCCGACATACGTGCGCGCGTGGCTCTCACTTATTTCCTCCGGACGTCCGCCTCTTCTGAACCGAGAACGAAAAAAAATAAAAAAATAAAAAAATAAAAAAATAAAAAACCGCGGCGAAACAAGCTACGTAGAAGTGTTGGCGGAGGTCGCCCCTATCGTAGCTACATCGGAGAACTTTCGACGGCTAATGGAAATAAAAGAAAGTTCTCCTTTTCTCTCTTTCTTTCTTTCTCTCACTCGCGCTCTCTCCTTCTCTCTCTCTCTCTCTCGCAAGCATTGTGCAGTCCGGTTCAGGTTCGTTGCGTCTAAGAGGGTGCAATAAACGACCAGATTTTCACCGGAACGACCAGCAGCTAACGAACCAAGCGGCAGTTAGACCACACTCAGCCATTAGTGCCACTTTTTTCGGTGCACTATGATATCTCGCGATACAATCGAAAGAGGGAGAGGAAATAAAAGCCTGCAATCGGAAAATGCACATCTATATAGTAGTTTGGTATTACTACGGATTTCACGTGCAATTCTTATTCACGTTCTTTTGTTTCTCAAGTTTATTTTTATTTTTCTTTTTATTTTCTCGAATCAATCGAATCTCGCGCGAGAGATACAATATATGTAATATGTATATTTAATATATTTATATTTAATATATATATATATATAAAATGTAATAACATCGCTCAGTCATGAAATGCAGTCGCCGGGATTCCTCGACAATTTAAAGTCTGCGAACAATATGCAATTGTTCTGCAGAAAACGCTTGCCTTTCTCATTATTACTTTTAATGAATTAATACGCGGATATAATTGATTCCCCGGGAAATTCTCTCGTGTTACGTTAAAACCCGTTGCGCAAGCCGCGCGCTGAATAATCGTGTTTGCGATTCAATTTCACGTTTTTAATCGCGTATTGTGAATAGAATAAAAGCTTAGAATGTTAATCGGATTCCGGCTTATTTGTGCTTTGAACGCAAAATGCTCAATCTTTCACATTTGCGTTTACACATCCGCGTGCACATTTTTATTTCGATGAACTTATTCGAAAGAAATATCGGCGACAATCGATGCCGCCGCTCCCTCGCGATTTCCGCCCGAAGTCGTGTTAACGACGCTATTGTACCGCATTGACAAATCCCTATACATATACATATTGCGGGTCCTTGAATATAAGAAGCTCAGGGCACAAAACCTAAATCGATTGTCGGCCCGCACAATGGAATATCCTCCCCCCGGCCCGACCCCGGTTGCGCGCCACATTTACTTCGTCGGACGATGAAGTCGGGTGAGTTATAACCATCCTCGACCTCTTCATTCATCCCTCACTGCCGTGACTCTCCGTACCTCCCTCTTCTCCTTTCCCGTTTGCGCTTATCTTGCGCCCGCCTTTCTCGCTCTCTATTATCATCTCTAACAAGACGTACTCAGCGAATTCGTTAATGACTGTCTGAAAATCTCCGTTATTAAAATTAGCGCGAACTTGTGTTTCGATCCGTCTCTCCTTTCCCCGTCTCAGGATTCATCCCTTCGGATTACTTCGTATCTCTCCCCTCGTCCTAACGTTCTTCGAATACTTTGCTCGAATTTCCAGACACGAAGAAACCAGCGCGTTTATTGATCTCTGAACGCGCGACACGAGCGCTCAAGAAGCAAAGAAAAAAAATGGTATTAATGATAATAACGAATATCGCGCACGCGCAAAGGATATCCAACTTCGCGCGAGTGTATTATCGTTCCCGAAGGGGAATTGCTTCACTCTCGCGCACGTACGCACACCACGGATCCGTTTCCGGATAATCGCCGCAGCAACTCTTTTCCGCCCGGTAAGTTATCCGTCGCACGATCGACTTTCGGCGGAAAGGGAAAAGGGTGAGGCGAATTTATCGGCAGGATTTGCAAGCGCGCCGGAGGGTCGACCTCTGATACGGCGGGCCGCGCTCGCTCGCTCGCAGAAATTCTTTGAAATCCGCTCGACTATAGTAAAAAACGCTTAGAGACCTAGGTGGGTTAGAGAACTTAATCACGACTCCGCAAGAATCGTCCCTGAGGACTTTCTTATAATTGTTATATACGGCGAGATCGGGAGTGAACCGAGAACGCGCTCTTCGTGACGCTCGTTTCGTAAGAAATCATGAAATATTTTATACATGGCAATTTGCCAAAGTCAAGTTGCGGAACAGTGCGTTCCCAGAGCTTATCGTTTAAATCCCGTTCGGGGTGATCAGTGGTTAACCGTTACACGAAGCGGAAGTAACGCATCAGTTTCCGCGACACGAGTTTCGTCGCGGATTTGATTTGTGTGGAGACGTTTCGCTTCAACTGCGGAATACATAAGATATCTCGTTGACAGTAGTGAATAACGTGAATTTTCCTACATTTTTTTTATTCAATTGAAAGTAACACGCCGCGATAAAGATACTACATCTCTACAGATCGTTTTCACAATAAATTCGTAGAAAGAAAGAAAGAGAGAGAGAAAGAAGAGAAACGTCTCAACATTTGCAGTTTTATAACGTCGCGCGATGAAAATTTTTATCAACAGTCACACGCATTCGTCAGGTTCCTCTCTTCGGTTCGTAAAGATTTAATTTTCTGTCGATACATGAGTTATCTTTATCCGCGCTAAACATACACGTAGGCGATATAGTGCCGTAAGTGCGTTATCAGCAGTACAGATTCGCGAGCGATATCATTGATAACAATGTTATAAACGGCACATAGGCGCTTCATCAAAGAGAAACGAACTCGAAATACGATATGTATTCGCGTCTCTCTCATGTCGTTTTCGTGCGGCACAGAGAATTATACAGTGCCGCACGGCAAAGCACACAATTACCCGTTGGCGCGGCAACGAACTTTTCGAGCAAACAAATTTCAATTTCAACGATCGTGTCTCTTCGTGTTGACGCATAAACGTTCGTTTCAACGAACTCCGCTTATCTCCCACACGTGTGTTCGTCAAAGTCGACCGGCCAAAAAAAAAAAAAAAATACATGTCTCTCAGCCCGTGAACAAGAACCTTTTTCGCGCGAATCGAGTTTTTATTCCGCGCGCGCAAAACGATGCGCACTACATCCACTTCACATTACAACTCGCTTAACGCGCGCGCGCGCGATAACCATCGCGCTATAATGTCACAAAAATTCTGCGTCTTGATGAAATTCGCGGTGGTTGTTTACTTAAACACCGCGCGAAATTACAATCGGTTATTCATACACTTTTATTAAATCAACTAAAAAGTTCCCGGATTTTTCATTTTCATTCTTTTCGCGCGCAAAAATGTTATTTGACAAAAACGCTACACACCTGTAGCGTTAAATAATACATTCATTTGCTGTCTCATCGTTTTCGCATTAACACGATGTGAAGATTAATGTTTGATCTTTCCCCGGCACACGCATCACGCAATTTCATGTCGAAAACTTCAGACAAGAGCGTATCGCCGTATGAAACGCGTAAAAATAAAAATATAAAAATTTCACGAGTTGTGTAAATTAACGTAAATTTTATTCACACGCGTTTCTTCGTGCGTATATAAAAGCTGTCCAATTAGCATACAAAATGTAATGATTATGACTCCCGACCGTTGCAACGGCGGAAAAGGGTTAAACAGGAACGCGAAGAACATCTCCAGTTTATTCGCGATAATTAATTCACAAGTAATGGCATGTACAGCACGCCGGGCGCGTTAAGCAACCCCCGCAGCGACGCGAACAAAACGAACTCCATTGTTGATAGTTCTCCGCTCGCGCAAGAATATTTCCTCGGGCAGTTCCTCGGTAGGAACGCCGGAAAACACATAGATAAAGAAAAAAAAGAGAGAGAAAGAGAAAGAGATACAAAAAAAAAGAACAAACTGCTGTGCTTCTCGATTCATTATCCGCTTTATCGGCAACGGGAGAACGCGCGCTTTTCGTCGCATATAATCACTCCCATATGCGTGAGTAAATCCCTGCTGACAAGCGTATATACGCACGAGACGTACGTACATACGCGAGGGCCAACGGAGGGCTGGACGGAAAGGGTTGTGCGAGTCGGCAATAACGGACGGGTCGAACGTCCGCACAATGGACCGTTTCGACGGGTGTGCGCGCGTCCAGACCAGAGGATGGCCCGCGCGAGAGAGAGAGAGATATGGTAGGATATATTTCGAATATATATTTGGGCCCGCGAGCTGCTATCGACGCGCCATAAATGATCGCCGATTTCGGCACCGCCGCTCGCGCTTGCCGCTGCTTTGTGCGTTCGCCAAATTAAGCCACCATTAAAATAATAATCCCGCGTTCACCTTCTCTCTCTCTCTCTCTCTTTTCCTCCTCCGCGTCTGTTCCGATCACGCGCACCCTCGCGATGCTACCTTCTCCCCTCTCGAGCGAAAATCGACGCGGACGCGATCGACAATAGTCGCGCACCGCCGTCCTCTTGATTATCCATCGACGCCCGGGATTATCCCCGACGGACGCAATTATGTGCGTCGTCGCTGGAGCATCGCGCCCCTGGACCAGTTTAAGCCAGTTTCACACGAACCACTAATTTCGTTCAGTGGCTGTCAACTTTTTTTTTATCGCCGCTACGTCTCGGTCATAAAACGATTATGCATGAATTGGTATTTCGAAAAAAAAGGGACGTGTTTTCGAGAGAATAAATTGTGAATAGTTTTTTTTCTACTTGCACACAAACTCGTGAAATTTACGTGAAAATTCGAAAACTAAAATAACGAGAAAAAAATAAAACTAAAATAATGAGAATAATAACAGGAATAACAAGTTGTAGTCAAGTTTAATTGTTTGAAAAGACAGACTTTCACCCCCGTAGTTTGCAACTTTTATTTTTTATCACTAATTGGTTGAATATCGTATCTGTTATTTGGGTTTTTTTTTTTTTTTTTTTTTTCAGCAGAATTGGACGCTTCGCGAAAAGCCGCTGGATTATCCTACCACAATTGGATTTGTCATTCCGATGTTCCCCTTTCACGAGCGATTCCGACTGCATTCGCGTGTGAAAACTTCCATTTAGAGAACCATTCTTTCCCGGTCGTGTCTCTCTCCCCACTAAGACACTCCGATGATCCAACCGCGAAACCGTGTGAAATCGACCTTATGGAACGTGTCGTGCGGGAACACTATTCTCGCCGACACTTCGCGATAGAATTGTGTAATTACGCGATCGGGTTGCGATTCGATTTCCGGTCGATTGACGGGAAACGGCGTTTGAAGCGTTTCTCGCTCAAAGAAAAAAAACAATTTTGTTCCCACCGTCAAACCTGGCACGAGCGCGGAAAAAAATTATCGTCGCGCGCGATTACGGACGTTGCACCTGAAATTTACGGCGACTATCGAACAGTGAGTCGATAATAACAGTTATCATTCCCGATAACTGTTTCGATCATCTTCGTTCTTGCCACGTTATAGCTTACCGGAATGGAATTTATGGAGTTCATGAGATGGGTTTCAGATTATAACTCTCTCTCTCTCTCCCTTTCCTTTCTCTTGCTGGGCGCGCGTTATGAACTTGCGCGCAGCCGTAATAACGCTTTTTACATCTGCGCATTCAATTCTCAAGCGAGAAATGCATCGCTCGAAACTTCGGAAACGCGAGAATTGTTTATTGCACGGAGAAAACCTAAGAAACATTGCAACATCTAATAATAAACAAACTGTGTTTTTTCTTCCGTTCGTAATCGCCGGGGCGGAAATTATTTATAATTTCCAACTCGCGCTACGTTTTGCCTGGAATTAAGCGAGCAAAAAGTACAAAAAAAAAAAAAATACTACATTGTGTCGCGTTAGATACGCGGTTGGTCTCGAGAGGTTAATGATATAAGTTGTTTTGACGTTGGTTCTGGACCAAATCCCACGACGTATCGTGAAAAAGAACGCATTAGCTTGCTTAATACACGCGCCTGTGCAGCGGACCATTACTCATTGCCGTCCGTTGTTTGGGGACGTATCCGAGCGTGTCACTAATAAATCTTTATGAGGATTTGCGGCTAGATAAAAGACAAATGATGCGCGGGCGGGCATTATGTGGGTCAGGATTATCAGTCGGCGCGCGAAAATCGATACGCGCGCGTTTGTCATTTTTCCGCGGGCCCGCGTTATAATCTATGAGTGAAATATGACAAAGTATTAGTTGCCCGACTCATTTCTCTCTACTTTTTGTGTTTACGCGGAAACACCGGGAAAAGCGAGAAAGAGAGAGAGAAAACGCGCGCGGTTTGTCGTCGTAACGCACAGCCCGCGATAACGAAGCGCGGCTGCGCCGCGAGAGCGCAAGATAAGTACAAAAATATGTTGTAATAACGAGTAGTCAACAAATTTTTCAGTCTAAATTCATACGTAAATCAAGCTCCACGATGACGCAGGCCTTATACGTACATCGAGTTCATGGCGCGTCCCTTAAACGGGCGCCACATACGTACGAATGAATTAAAACGCGAACGTTGCATAAAGAAGATAGTGCTTGCGGTTGCCTAAAAAAAACATGTGTTTGCCGTGCGTAAACATAGTTTTCATTATCATATAGAACGAGCTCGTATATTATATCGTGTTGAATTTTTAGAAAATTAGTATCCTCTAAAAAAACGAAGATAATCGCGTAATTAATGTCTCGTGCAAAAAATCAATATATTCAAAAGAGAAAGAAAGATTAGATGAAACGGATAAACGCATCTGCTGAAAAGCAAGTTCAATATTTAATTACTAAACTAAATGTTATTTTTGGATATTATTTTATATTATATATAATATTTTTGTATATTACAAATAATAAAAGTATGTTGATATTTTTGCAAATGTGAAAATTCAAATTTGAAGCTTCAGCTAAGGCTGAAGATTTTTCCTACAACACATTTTGTTATATTCATAATTGATCGTCGTTGTGTTTTATTAGCACTCTGCATATGCATATTTTTCTCTTTCTTTCTCTCTCTCTCTCAAAGCCAAACAGATTTATAACAATTCGACTTCGACACCAGTCGAAATTTTCATATTGCGGGAAAACACACGCGAACGTAAAGTTATGAGAGCGCATAAACTTGGTAATTTCGATGATCGATTTCGCGCGAGAGCACATTGCTCATAAAAATGAGAATAACTCTGTCGCTATGAATGGAGACGGATGGCAAACGAGTAGAAAATTTAAATTCGAATACAAGAATCCGTATTACGATTCAAGTCTGTCATCCCATTGCCATAAAAGTCTACTAGTTTGCGGAATCTTTGCGATTCTCTTTTTAAGAAAAAAAAAAAAGATACAAAGCCTGGCTTAAAAAAAAAAAAAATTCAGCCTCTTTTTAACAGTAGCAGTACGGCACATCGACTGGGAGCGAACTTTAAGAATAAAGGCATTGTTCGTGCCAACAATACGGTCTAAATAAAACCTCAAGTCTACTCTTTCATCCAATTATATAGATTCTAATTTGGTTCGGTACTACCAATTATGCGAATAAAATCCGTGATGCTTTTGTATCTGTAATCTCTTTCGTTCATTTTTGCTTTCTCGCGTTCGCAATTAGTTTCGCGAAAAAAATTCTCTTTTCGAGTTTTCAAAATTTAATCTACCAAGTCTATTTATATATTTTGGCAAGTGGTTTTCCTTTATCGCGACACACACATACACACATACACACACGCACGTTTGTGCAGCGTTCAATTGGCAATATTATCGGATCAATTCCATCGAATGTGTGGACAAAGTAACGTTATTTTCTATTGCCGCTACTTCGAAAAGAAGAGGGAAGGTCGAGATGAAAACTTTTCAATCTTATACAGAAAATTACACAGCACGGCAAGTATCATCATCAATCATAGAAACTTTTTCTAGGTTTACCATCCGTCATTGACATGTTAATTATATATTTATGTACAAGGAAATGATGGAAAATCTCACTTAGTTTTAATTAATAATACATTTAAATTAATTCCGTTTCGGCAAAGCGCGGCGGTGATGCTAATATTGATTTATACTACTTAACATTCTGATTTAATACTGCCCGATACTAAACTGTTAATTAATAATAATTAAGATACATGTTAATACAGGATAACTAATATAAATTATACCAATTATATATCAGCTTCGTCGTATTTCATGTTAAATCTACATTCTGCAATATAATATTTACACGATACGACGATATTTGTCACGTAATAATCGATTTATCGTGTAAAAACGTGCTGACATTTGAAAACAGGATTGTCCACGCGTCTAATAAAAGAGACACACACTTTTCCGAAACAAGAACATTTTTACCGGAAAAATTCTCGCGAACACACAAACTGATGCGTGTGTCGTATTTTTTCGGCCTCTTTCCAACGACGTCGACATGGCAGGCACTCCACTACGGAGTTGTAAAAACTTCGGTTGGAAACATAATTACCTGACGCGGACATATGTTACATCACCACGAGAGAGTCCGAGCGAACGCGAAAAAACAAGCCAAAAAAAAAAAAAAATTTCTATGAATAATCTGGACATTTTTCAAGCAGAAATTAGGCATCCTTTGCATACACAAAACAGATTTTCGTTGTAACGATAATTAGGATGAAATGAAAATTTTCGCGATATATATTTAGTGTATTGTTTTTAGAAATCATTAAACTTTTTTTCTCTCGTTTGTCAGTTGCAATGCAATTACGGATCGCGTAAAATCGACCCGTAAATTAATTGAACATTCACTTCGACTAACACAGATTTTTTTTTTTTTTTTTTTTTTTTTTACGTTCCAGTTTATCGATAACGCGCTACTACGCCTATATACATACGTAGCCGCATTGTTCGCGAATGCTTCTCTTTGCGCAAGTTTGCCCCGCAGAACGGATACCGCGCGTCCACGGTCAATCTGCATGAAAGTTTCACGTGAAACCGGGAAGAATCGAGGAAAAGAACGGATCTTTTTTTTTCCCCTCTTTCAAGCTGTGCCTCATTTTCCGCCCGCGCCTTCTTTCCTTTCTCGGGGAAAATAGACGCATCCGTGAATAAAGCGCATTGTTCCAGATACCGCATTGTTTTCTCGACCGACATCTTCGACACGCGGGACAAGGTGCATCTCTCTTCGCTTTCAACGGGAAGGTGCCCTTCGTTATTCGAGCACGTTATTCGTGCGCGTATGAGGGCACATACGCCGACGAATCGTGACAAATGAATTCGTTCCGGGAATATCTCCATTTTCAGGCTCTCTCCTATTACGTTTCTTGTTGCCAGCGCGCCAGTATCAAAGTCGCGCGCACAATAGCGAATTGTAAGACGAAACGGGGAGGAAAAAGAAATCCAGGATACACGGCTACACAATCGTACACAAGGAAAGAAAGCCGAGCTGGATTCGTTATTAGCTTCTAGCGAAATATCGTTGCGATACGACGACGGAATGATAAGCGCAATTTTCAACAAAGATCAAAACATAATTATCGACGATTTTTTCGATGAGGTCTGTCGAAATTTTTATTTCCTTTTAAATTGCGTGTTCCTTTCTGTGATATTTCGAGCGAATATATATTTCCAAACTCTTTCAAAACTTCGTGTAATAATTAAACGTATTTCAGATTTGTTTTTTCTCTTCTTTTTTTTGTCGAGATTTGGCTTATTCTCGGCGAACTGAATTTATATAATATATTTAAACTTAATCTGTCCTTTCGCAGGCCGGATTGTAACGCTGGATATTATTAAGAAACTGTTAAAGTTATACGGACAGTCTTTCAAAAACTTTCGAAATCACTAAGACAATAATGGTAAGATAACGCCGCGCGCCGCCCCGCTCGTTTCCGCCGCGAGGTAACGGCCAGGTCGCAATTATGATAAGCGCCGCCGACGGGGAGGCATATCGATTTTTCGACGCGGCAAAATGACCATCGAAATCTGTCGACAGAGGTCGATCTGCCGATACGACCAAGCGCGCGTACATCTCGTTCTGGGGGAACGTAGTTATAACTTCGGCGAGTGATTGGTTTAACTTTACTTGCGCGGTGTTGACGTTGCAGTCAGCCGCGAGCGGTTTGCGCTTCGCAGATTTACGAGGGACAGCCGCGTTTTTTCAGCTCGCTGTCGGACAACATTTCATATTTCGCCGTTGTGCTGCTCTTATCCCGTCAATTTACGCGCGAATTTATCGTTAAACATGCAGAGCTACGTAAATTTCATCTCTCGCGTTCGCGCGCATCGCAAATGCGCACTCATTAGATGCACAACTAATTATGCTGATTGCAAGTTCCGCGCATCAAATTCCGCGTGTTTCGCATATTTTCTGGAATTTGCAAAATTGTGTATCTCGAGCACGGCTTTTCGCTTTAAGTGATTTAAATGTCTGACGGAATAATTCATTGAAGATTCACGCAAGTTTTACACAAAACTCATCCCGTTCTCTCTCTCTCTCTCTCTCTCTCGCGACCTAATCTTCTTAAGAGATTAAGATTTTTCAAAACACCGTAATTCACTCCGTGTCTGTGACTCCGGAGAGAACAGCCTCGAATCTGATTTGCACGCGCAAATGTACTTGCGGCGCCACGCTCGCTCTGATGCTCCGATCGTCGAAGTTCCGGTCGTACAATTCGCGCTGACCAGTACGTATTACCAAATTCCATTTCTTCGTTCTGGGATCGAGTTACGTTGCCCGGCGCGGAAGATGTACGGCGTCCGGCCGCGCGCTTAGTCCACGTCAATAGTCGACGGAGGCAAATGTCTTCATCGATTATGTTAGCGGTTATCGTGGCACGAGAACGCGCAGCAGAAGCATCGTTGCCGCCAGTCCGAAAGCAAACTCCGCATTCCTCTGTGCGGAAGAATCGCGCGCGCGAGAGAAAAAGAGAGAGAGTCGTGTTTCTGTCTCTCGCGTCCGTGGCTCATCGGGAAAGAAAAAACCCATCCTTTCTTGGGTCTGTTTTCGATATCCTTCGACTGGACGAAGAATTATATCTGGGAGCGCGCGCCGCGAAGCAGCCGCTACCGACCACCGTTGTAAGCACAGTCGCGAATGATATATTCGAAGTTGAGCGCGCGTGACTCCCGAGCGATATTTCACGGAAGAGTTTCCACCCTTCCGACGAGAGAAGTCCCGAACCCCGAGAGCCTTTTCCTTCCTGTCCCGCGAGAGTCTTTGACATTATCGAGATTCCGGAGGCACCTAGAACGCTGCAATTTCGTTCCTCCGCCTCCCGAGCTTGTATCTCTCTCACCTCTTTCCCCTTTGTTCTCGCTTTCCCCGTTCTCTCATTTATTGTTTGCCCTCCTCGTTTGCGACTCGCCCTTTCTCGCCTTCCTCTCACTATCCGCCCTTATTTCGCGTTCGTTTCAGGACACCGCAACGAGAAGGGCGGAGAAGGAGTAGGGGTTAGACGTGGGCGAGAAATGGAGAAGCCGGGGGTAATTTAACAGAGGCCAAATGAGATAAGATAGCCCCGCGCGGTGTGGTTGGGCTGGTGTTCTTGCGGTTCACCTTGCAACTCGGTTTCGCGAACACGAGCCTCGATTCCAGTCATGTAAACACGTCCCGCGATGCGCCCGCATGAGACTTTTCCAAGAAAATGTCCGATCCGACGAAAGGAAAGCTTTAGATTCGAGTTTCGTGATACGCTCCAATAACCCGCGTGTTCCTGTGAGACGCGAAATCGTCATCGGGTTTCAATCAAGGATGTAGAAATTTCTGATGCGTAACTGTGTGTTCGATAATTTACGTTTCTCGTGTTCTTTCTTTTGTTTGCCGAATGTTAGACAAAGTTTCTCTATTGGTGTATTTTACAAACAATATAATTGACAGGAAAAGTTGTTTACTCAATGTTAATATTTAATTTAATATCTACGTGTGGAGAGAGAAATAATTAGGTATCTATATTCCACACGATTACACGTGCGCAAACGTTGCTTTCAAATTATCCGTTCGTAAAGCGACGGAATATTCGCGACCGAGATATTTTTTAACACGAGATAATTAAAAATACAGAGTTAAGTTTCGCGAACAAATAGATCCGAGCGTGTCAAATCGCCGATCTCTCAAAAGTAATCTCTTGAAAAGAGAAATATTTTTAACAAAAATAACGGGAAATGTGAGAAAGGTGCAGAGTTAATTTATGGCACGAGAGCTCTCTCGCAGCGAATTATTATTTTTTTTTTCGAAAATAGACAGATTATTAAAATATCTTTCTGCGAATTTATCGCGGTAATGTACGCATTATTGTATTATTCCTTCTATATTTTTACGTATATGCACGGGAAACCGAATACAAATAAAGACAATTTTAAAATTTTTATGGGAAATAAAACTTGCATTCAATTAACGATTTAAACAATTATTCCGTATCTTATATTTATTTCCTCTTTATAGTGCAATAATACAACAATATTATTTATATTCTCTAAAATTTGTCTTACCTATGGTGGTAGTAATATCATCATTTATTTATACGATCATCTCTTTTTTTATCGACAACGCTGAATGCGAGTTTAATATGAAAATTATGTGGAGCATCCCTATTTCGTTCACGGTCCGTGGCCCAAATATCCCCCACGGCTCACTTAATATCTCGGGTCATTTGTCGTTCAAATGACCGCATAACTTCGCCACGTTCTACGAAACCACCGATTTTATTGACAGCGGTCTGAATTAAGATGGTATCGCTGACTGCGGAAGAACGGTAATGCGGCAATGAACCCTTCGGATTTTCGTTTTCGTAAAGAAAAAAAGAAGGGAACCCGTTTCGTCATAAAGAAACGCGGAACCGATAAGGGTGCGCGTACATATAAATAAAATATGTAGGACGCGTGTGATTTAAATTTACAAACGGAAAGAAAAAAAACCAATATTTGTTCTCACCCTCGGTATAAAAGCAAAAAAGCAAAGAAAATTACGTATTTTGCCCCGGGAAATGAACATGTACAGACGACAAAGCGAGTCGATTGTTGTTATAATCTTTGACAACGTCTCTTGTGTTTGGTCGCTGCAGCGATTCTCTTGAGAAGCAGCGTTCCGTCTCTCTATAGAGAATTCTGTAGCTGCGCTAACACAATCGCGGCATGCTCAGATACGTTTTGTCTATTATTAAGCCAAGTTCACGCTACGTTCGACATGCGTGCATTCGAACGTCCGGAGATTCTCATCCGGAAGTTACATTCTTCGCTACGTAGAAATGCGGGTCGGTTTAGTTGGCCCAATTTTCGGTATGGCGTAGTTAATACAACGTATTTCCAACTACGAACTCAACAGTGTGAATGATGCTTCAGAAGTGCAAACACTCAAAACGGGGAAGTTATATATCCCCGGCATGAAGTACAGGATTCGTATTTGACATACCTGGGCACAAGCGGCAATTTCAACGACCCTCACGTCCCACGAAAATAAAAACGCGCAAAAATAATCTATTAATTCGCAAATTCGGCGAGAGCGTTAAAAATATTTGATTATCATTACACGCAAACGAATTTTCCATCGTGTCAAAAATTATCCTCGGAATCTCTCGCTTCGACCTGCATGTGTGTACGTCAAATATACACAATAACGTTCTAACAAACATTTGCCATAATTGAATAATTGCTTTATGTAAATTCCAACGCAATTATGTAATTATATACGCGTGTTTTTTTTTTCGCAATTTATGATTTTTCTCGACTCTCCCGCGTGTGCCCCGCAAAGTTTATTATCGAAAATAATGAATTTTTCGTTCGCAGTTTGTTGACGACAAACATTTTCGAATAAATACAAAACCGCGACAAAAGGAACTCTTCGATATAATTTTTCCTTTTGTATTAAACCGTTAACGCCGCAATTTTAATCCCGAAAATGCTTCGTTCGGTTAAACCGTGATAAAATTTTGTTTTATTTTTATTTGGGAAAAATATTAATTTTGTGCATGTGGAAAACGAGTAAACAAACAGGAACAAATTGCAAACGTCATCACGGTAAAAAAAACTTTACCTATAACATTGTCAAAGATTTGTTATTCGCGCGACTAGACGTGAGCGAGTGCGCGTTGCGATATTTTAAAAAATCACAAACGCGGGGTGAGGGCGAGAGTAAAAGAGAGAGAGGGGGGAGGAAGAGAGATGTAGAATATAATCCCGTATATATCTTGTGAATGCCTTTTCATATCCGAATCGACTGACGTGCTTTCGGGCGGCGATTTTGGCCCGCCAGATATTAATCACGTGACTCTTGGACGACACGGGAGGTTCAATGTACGCGACATCTGGCATTAATTCGACGCTTAACGTTCGGCAGTTCGAATTCCAAAGATCTCCGATCTCACGGAGCACACGTAGCGGCTCTGGCTCGAATCCCGCATATAATTTCCGTAGGGGGCGAGAGTTCGGGACCAGAAGCGTCTACAGGAAGAACGATGGGCACACGTCTGTAAGTGGTATTGGTGAAATATGGTCCCGACGGAAGCGTTTTTATTCGTACACTTTATACACACTGGAGATCGCCAAAAATTCCGACATTTCTATTCACGATCGTTGCAGCGGACGCGAGATGACGATGGAGATCTCTGCGCAGAATTTTACGAGTAACTGTAACACACGTCGAAAGAAAATGTCTGACATATAAGTTTGTGTGTGTGTGTGTATGTCGCGTTTAACTGTAAATTCTGCAGCGATTCCACTCACAAGCTGATATTACTCGGCATTAATGTTGTTCAAATTAATTTTAAAAACAATTTCTGTAATATTCTCCGTACATTATCTCACGTAAGTTCTTCTTAATACCGAGGATTCACTTTGTGCGTCAAAACGGAATAAACTGTCGACTCAAAAACTGATTCGTTATTGCGCGACAATCCAACTTTACGCGTGAAATTCTGAACAAAAATCCCACTATTGTTACTAACTGCCATCAAATGTTGTTGTTACGAAAAGTGCTCGACATCGTGTTCCGCTTGTCAGTGAGTCTGGAGTTTCAACAAAAATCTCACCGTGCTAGTTTGAGCAACTGCAAAAAATGTCGCTAACGACTTTTTCACGATGCTCGGACCCCGCAACACGGGATGTCGCGCAAGTATCGCGCACGCGTGTATATAACACGGTGCATCGGGAAGCCGCACGTGTCAACCTCACGACACACGCGGATCCTTCCTTCGGAGCGCGCGAATCAAATGTCGCGCCGTGATTTCGCAAGAGAAGCGACTTAATCATCATCAAAGCCCACTTTAGTCGGGAACCAACTTCCGGGTCTGCTTGTAACGAGACTTGTAACTTGTTCCATCCCCGGTAAGTACAATCTGTGCTGCGCTCCGCGTCTACGGGAATGCCCGCCGCTCGCGTCCACGCCAGGAGTCACCTATCCGTTTAATCGATGTTTAACGATTCGAGTTCGAGAAACTCAGCGACGAACTTACGACGGTCCGAACGAACTTCCGCCATTCTGGGAACCCCCCGTCTCGAAGTGTTTCGGATGGTCCAGATTTCGGAAGCATGCGGGCGAGACTCGTCTTGCTCGCTTTTGCGAATTTCCGAAATATGTTACACGCTAATGAAATATGACAATAAAATCGATAATAAAATAATATTTATCTGCACATGTGTATGTATAAATTTCAAATTAAATAAAAACTGTAATTTTATTTAATCACTTTCAAATCACTCTGCAAAAACAAGACTTTTTTTCACATCTAGCTTCAGAAATTCAAATGATAAAGTCGCGTCCTATATAGTTTAAAAAGTGAACTTTAGACGGTCAAATATAATTTAAATGAAAGTTACGAACGAAGAGGTGACACATAAAGCACTTTTAATGAAAATCTGCAACACACCGTTAATATCGTCCTACATTCTGCGCTGTAATTTCGCTAGTAATAATTGCTGAGTATATGTGGGCGGTCAATTTGCTACGTCTGTTTAATCCAATATCAAATCTGTGGAAACTCCAAAACGGGTAATTATATCTCGTAATACGATGCGCTACGTACATGCAAAACAAAATAATTGAGAGCTAATTGCTCCGCAGCGTTAAAATTATTTTTACTTGCTCGCTTTATCCTGAAAATTTGAACGGGTATTTTTTTTCTATTTTTTGGAAGAAGAAATATTGCGATTGCGTTGATTGGTTAAAAAACAAATATATATAAGTAAACACATATCGAAACCGTTTAATTAGCTTTCTCTTCTTTAAATGAAAAGAGCGGCGTAAAATTTTTTTTCTAATAGAATAGGAATGAAATGATACACACAGCTGCGGGAGCTAATCTGGCCCTCATCTAATCGCGCGCCGCACTAGCGAGAAAAAGAAATCTCGTGCCTTCGCAGACAAGCGAGAAAATTACGTTCCCCCGTCGGCGAAAACAGCGAGCGAGAAACCGCGATTTCAAATTGAACGAATCGGCCACGGTTCTCGCGCAAACAATCGATAAGTAATCAAACGCGTGCCGGTCTTCCTTTCTACCTTCTTTCAGCCCTCATTTCCTATCCCAGTGCCGTAACTCGCTTTATATTGACGCAAATAAAAAGCCCGGAAGTAACTGGATTTATTATCCGCGAAGTGTGTACCGGGAAGTTTGTTAAGTGCAGCCGTTCGTAAGATAATATTGCACTCGAGTTTTGCGGCGTAATTCTGTTTTCTATTCTCCGAAAAGCAGCGCGAATTACGTCTCTATTCTGAATTAATGACTATCGTGTGTTTGTGTGTCGCTTATTTTATACAGAAGATTTCTCAGAAAATATTCTCTCTCAAAGTAACCACGTGCGCGGAGTTTTGGCGATTTAAAGTCAGAATGATTAGCAAACTTCGGGCTCCCGAAAGTTATTTCATAACAATCTTATACCGATTTATGAGTTTTAGAGGTCGTCAGCTGTCAGAGCCAGGAAATCTATCGCACCTGCGGGATGATAACCAGCGTAACGAAAAATATCCGGACGTCGACGGAATTGACATTAAACGCTTTTATATCTTCTCTGTATTATGACACGGCAAATTGGTACCTCTTTCCTCTTGCGTTTGGCTAATTAAAGCCTTGATTGATTAATACTTTTTAAAGTGTGATTAATCGTCTTTGCCTAAAACATCTCTGTTAATCTCTTTTTCTTTCTTCTTTTTCTCTTGTTATTCTCAAGTGTACCCGAAGATACACGACAGACACCGTGGCAGTGTCGCATTTTTGTCGCCGCGCCGGTGGAAGTGATTATTCGAGAGCGCGCACGCTCTTGATTGAAGAAAGACACGTGTACATACGATATAGTCGCGCGCTATCTCGTAGAAAGTTCGTTGATCCGCAAGAATCCGTCTCGCGAAAAAGGAGAAGACGACACGAAACCCTCCAAATGAAATATTATCGGTGACTAGAGGCGTTTAAGAGGGAGGAAAACGAGCAAACGAATTTACGATTCGCCGCTAAATCCCGTGAAGGATACGCCTCGTGGGAAAGTCGAGAGCGCGCGCGTTATAAGGCCGCGTGTTTCGCGAGAGACGATGAGTCCCGCGTATCGTCGGCTTCAGCTTCCATTTCGTAAAATATTTCCACCCCGCGTCATGGGGCGCGAGCGTGTTGCAACGACGAACGTGCTCATCCCAATAAAGCGTTACGAAAATTGTACATGCGGGGTGAGCGTACGTATACGCGTACGTGTGTGCGCGTGTATTTGTGTGTGCGCGCAGCCGGTTCCATTTTCGCAGTTCTCGCAAACGAGAAATGTCAGCGCACTTATTCGCGTGTACCGCGAAATTTCGTGCGCTCGTTCTCCATGGCGCTCGGTTACGCTTTGTTGGTATTACACTTCGTTAGAACCGCCCCGTGTTGTCGATTTGTTCGTTACACTTAAACGACGCGAGTGTGTGTCTTTGTACATTTCGAAGTTGTAAAACAATATATTCGGAATTATTTCCAAACAACCAATCTCTATACACAGGTTAAAATATAACAATTGCATTGTACATCAGAGAGAGAGAGAGAAAGAGAGAGAGAGATGTGTGTAATGCAATTCTTCGTATGAAAGTTTCAGGTTTTGCAGATTCGTTCGTTTCAATATTCACGAAAATGCGGTGGGAAAAAAATTGCGACGCACAAAGCAAAAGTGGAAACTATTAAATAGCCGCGAAAAAAACTTTGTGCTGGTGCTGAATATATATATTATACTCTTGCTGTGTGTTAATATCGTCGTGAACAAACGTAATTTCGCCCGCACAAAAGTCTTTCGAAACTTTTCACGCGCGCGCTGCTATAAGAGAGTAAAAATATTATATTCTCCGGAATTGTGTAATTAAACTATTCCTGCATGAATTTATTTTCCCTGCGTACTTTCACGACGCAGAAAAGAAAATCCGTGAAAATCGGGTGGTCGAGGGCTCGGTATTAAAAAAAAAAAAAAAAAAAAAAATATTAAGTTCATAACGGAATCCGGCTAATTGTACTTAATGGCGGTAACGTTTCGTGTACAACAGCGAGATATCCGGCTTAATTAACTCGTAATTTCACATACTCAGAATCGAGGGAGGAAAAAGAATGCGGGGAAACACCGGAAGCCGATAGGGAGCGGAAAGATAACTAACTTCCGTATCGTGACTCCCCGCGAACACAACAATTAAAGCGCATTTGCGCTCTCTCTCCTTTTCTCCCTGTAAATATATGCTTTCTCTCTCTTTTTCCCTCTCCCTCTGGTTGTTAATTTAAATATTGCCGATCAAACAGTACGGGAATCAGTGTTAATTAGGCCAGCAATTCATGCGACATGTTGTTTTATGAGTACAAGATACAATTTCATTATTTACCTTGAGCGAATCCGGTTATTGGCGATCGATTATTTAAATTCTGCGGAGGATATATAATGCGAAATCTCTTTCAACATCCATCCTCGCTCGCTCTCACTGTGTCCGCGTTATGAATATTCTAATCGGCAAATCCGTAAAAATACAGCGACAGATTTTGCCGCTTGCTTTATTTCGACGCGATTTTTCCAAATATTTCTCTTCGTACAACATATTTCAATAGTTTTTCGAGTCATTTGTTATTGTATTTTTATCGTTTAACTTATTCTTTTTCTGTGAGCTGTTTTTTTGTTTTAATATTTAATCTCTCTTTCGACATGATATTACTCCGATATATTGAAAAAAAACCATTTTTATCATTTTCATATCGATATAGAATTTCTTACATCGGGCTCAAAGGGCGTCCATAAATTTTCGGGAATTTTGAAAATCTCGTTACCGCAACGTCAGCTCTCTTTGCGAGCCTGATATTTTAAACCGGTGATTTCGAATTGCGGTTTTCTTCCTGAAAGCGACAGCCGCAGCTTTTTGTCGGTCTTACCACTTGGCAGTGTTCTCATGCGCGCATAACGGACGGGGGTTGAGCTTGCATTTTGCGTCCGCGGATACAATTTAAATCGCGGTAATTTAGAGCGGAAATGGTACACTGCTAACTCTCTTCGCGTAATCATCGAGATGTAATCCTTACTTGAAAATGAGAAATTCTGTCATCCGTTTATAATTACCTCGTTTTAACAAAATTTTTATTCGAAAAAAATTATGCTATTTGCTGGCTTTCTATCTATTTTTTTGCGTAATTATTTATTGTTAAACGTACGCAAATTGTATCGGCAACGACGACAGATAGAAAATAACAAATAAAACACTAGACGGAGCTCGACGGAGCTAAGTGCACGGCCGACGTTTTCTTTGAGACATTATAGCGTTAGCCGCACGAATTGCTTTCCGTAAGCGATACATAATGGAAAATGTCGAGCCAACCACGCGGTCGGCGAGTTTTAATCGGTTAAACGATTGCGAAAAAACCTTCTCTTCGTGGAGAACATATCCATAAAAAAGTTTTTTCACAAAGCTAATAAGAGAGAGTACATTAAAAAATATAAAACCAAGTTTCGTTTTTTAATCTCACTAAGCATGTGAAACAAGATAGAAAGAACATATTTTTCGTTGTATTTTTAAACGGAGTGTAGCACCAACTGTGCTCGCTTAAAATCGTAAATTAAACAATTTGCATTCAAAATGAACTACCGAGAACAAGATGTTGCATTTGAATCCAAAGTTTTTACCAACCCACCCACACACACATATATTTTTTTTTTTTAACTTACATTTATAATGTCTGCGAACATGGAAAAAATTAAGTGAGATATAACGATGATCCTTCCGCGTGCGAAATCTCATTTTACTTAACTTAGTTTTCGCGCGAGCGCGCTCGATATATAATCTTTAAAACTAATCTGGCGTCTTCTCGCCGGCACTCTATCGAATTATCTCCATGTGCAAGAAATATCGGTTATTATCGATCGGGAAATAAAGCAGTAGCTCTCTCTCCCCGCGCAGGAAAAATAACGGGATGTAATTTTGATGAGATATTAAAGATATTTTCTCTCTTTTTCTTTTTCTCATCAGAGGAGGGTAGTTCGGCAACGAGCGCGATCGTGATCGTGTGTCTTTCTGACGAACAAGAGAGTGAAAGAGAGAAAGAGGTGTGTGTGTGCGTGTGTGTGAGAGAGAGAGACGCGCCATTCCAAATACCTTCAGATTCAATACCCGCCCACGAATAGGCAAAAGGGATCGATGAGCCGAACATTTTAATTTCGCGAGAATCATATTCACGACTTTCCTTCCCTTCGGATTGGAACGAGTCCCGAGCGCGCTTTGGCAAGTGCGGGTGCAAGGAAGAGAAGCCGCACTGAAAAATGCAGTCGACACCGTGGATGGGAGGCCACAATTCCATTTGTCCCATTTCAAAGTGAAATAGCTTATAATGTCGAAATAAAACGTTCCCTCCCGTCCCGGATAGCGCTTCAGGAGCGTCTGAAGTCGCGGTAAGTGCCGGGGATAGAGGGAAGATATTCCCGGAAACCCGCGTGGATGTGGGATATGGAAATCATCCTAGGCAAAGGTTGGCCCGGTTCTCAACTATGATAATCCGATCTGAAATCGCGAGTACTTTTTCGCGAGTTGTTTTTTTTTTATCCGACGAAATGAGAACTTATCTGTCGTGTGAAAAACCAGAGGGTAATATTAAGAGAACACACTTTTATCCGATTTAGAAAAGAGAATTATATCCTCTAACACACCCAGAAGTGTTTCCGTAGTCGTTTAATTTGGAATTTCGCGAGGATCTCACACGCCGCGCTATAAATAGTGAATTTCCAGAACGATTTTAGGAGAGAATTGATGTATATTTAAATTTAATTCTCACACACGCTGCGTACAGCGTGTAATATCGCTGCAGGATAGAGGTCGAGTAGTTTTGTGTTATCTCTTTTAATATTATTATTCGCTTAAACGGCGTTTTGTTTCTGAAGAATCGCGCGTTTTGCCATATCGATCCCATACAGAAAGCGTCAGTGTGAACTCGAGTGTCGCTTTGATGAAAGAAGCGGGAAAACGCGCGACGCGACGGGCGAAAGACGCGACAAGCGTAATGAAATTTTCCGGCAAACGAGCGGCGCCAAACTCTCTCTTGCGCGGCATAACCGCGTCGTTGTTGGCCGCTCCTCTCCTTCTTCTCGAACTTTCCGCATTTGTTAGCATCACGGAAGACGAAGCGATTCACACAGTATCTGGGCCCCGGGTATAAAAGACCCGTAGCGAACTTCACCTCCTCTCTCTCCTCGCACACGCCTCTTCTCTTTCAAGTCCCTTTCGACACCCCTCTCATTGTGTTCGGGGCACGGATTTAAGAAAAGACGAAAGGAGTGTGAGAAACGCGCGTTCGGAAGCAGACTCGAGTCACGCCGTTTACGATTCCCCGGGTTGCGTTGAAGCCGCGCGCGGAAGCGGAATAAGAAGAAGCCCAAAGCCGACGGGAGAAGAGTCCAAGTTTCTCGGCGCGACGAGACTTGCGATTCGTGAGACTTTTCTGTGATCGACCCTGTACCAACTCCTCAGTACGGGGGTAGAGAACGCGAAAGGGTTGCCGAAGAGAGAGAAAGAGAGAGAGATAACGATCCCTGCGAAAACGTGACGTTAATTGGAAGAGCGTATTTGATCGATCCGAACTCGATGCCGGGCCGATCAGCAATTCCGCGGCAAGAGCAGCCCTTTAATCCCGGTTTTGTCTGGTCGAGAATAATTTTTCTATTTCCTCTGAGCCGCCCCGCGCCGGATGAAACGACGATCTTCTCGTCGTCGCTATCTCGATGGATTAAAGCTGATTATGATGAATGGCCTGACAGGAGATCGCATTCAGCGACCTAATTTCGAGAAGCAACCGGATACCACGAGTCAAGATTCTTTAACCTTCTGAAAATGACCTCTCTCTCTCTCTCTCGAATTAAATATAAATCGCAAACTTACATAACGTGATTTCGTGCTGCTCGCTAATAATTTTCCACGAGAAAAACGCAGGAGAGGAGTAAAGTGGAACTCGATTTCGAGCAAGAAAAGAGAATACGTCCCCGTGCGTCATATTCTCCGTTGAAAAATATTTCACCTGGAGAAGAAAGAGACTAGAAGTGAGCGTGGCGAGTCAAGAGGAGGAGGAAGAGAAAACTGGGAGACGCGTTTCTTTGGGCGTATATTCTCGTGTCCAACTTTCATACAGAAGCCATCCTCGTCGTTCTGAACGAGCCCCCGAGCAGCGTAAAGCTCCCTCTAAGCCAGTTTCTCGTGTTTCACAATCTCGAAACAATTGAGTGCATTCGCGCCGCGTCCCAAGAGAGAAAAGGCAAGTGGGCACCAGCCAGATAGAAACGTACAGGCCCGGTAAATCCGCCGAGGGAGGGGTAGAACATTCACGTTCAAAGTAGACGGAACGACCGACCGACCGACCGACGAGTTCATACGGAAGCCGGCTAAGCGACTGTCTTCTTTTCTGCATCTTTGTGTGTTTCCCGAGCCCGGCCGAGCAGTTCCTAAGCCAACGATGTCAACGATGACCGATCGGTTGGCCTGAAATCGATAACGACAACCCTCTTTCCCCATCGGATCCCCGGAGAGAACGCGAAAACAAAATGTACCTTCCACTTCCGGTCTACTCCGCCTTGGCACATCCAGAAACTCAAGAGAAACCTTCGGCAAAATAGATACTGTGCGCATCTACGATTTATGTGCAGATCTTTTGAAAGAATGCACTCTACGTGATACCGAAGAGCGGCGAATACATATCTCGCAATAATTTTTTATTTGTGTAAGATCTCATGTTTTGTAAGTGTCGGAGAGCTGAGAAGTCGGTTGTCCCGATCATCTTGCACAATTCAGTTATCA
This sequence comes from Pseudomyrmex cubaensis, assembly GCA_014825685.1. NCBI lineage: Eukaryota > Metazoa > Arthropoda > Insecta > Hymenoptera > Formicidae > Pseudomyrmex > Pseudomyrmex cubaensis. Next base: position 119,771 of record QVOA01002295.1, read on the forward strand.
ATAAACGAATTATAAATCCTACACTCGTTAATCTTTTTTAGCGTACGTGTTTTTGTGTACGTAAGATTCAGTAATATCAAATCTCAAGAGATTCGCAATCGTCAAATATTAAATTGCACGGTGAATCCGCTGCTTAAACTTTCATCCTCGTCGCTCCACATCGACGTCCGCAAAGAGAATTTAAAGAACGAAGCTCCGCAACCTTTTATCTCGCCGTAAGCTCTCCCTCTCTCTCTCCGAAGTCGAGACGTAAGACGGACATTAATCGCGAGAAGAAACGTAAACCGAAAGTTTGCCCCCAGTAATCATCGCGCGCGGCACTCGCGTCTCGCGCGCTCGTTATTTCAAGATGGTGCCCCGGGTTTCCCGTCGTCGCGGGAGAAATCCCGGCCAGACGGTCAAACGGTTTCGCCCGCGCCGCCGGCCCGAACTGCCGGCTGAACGTGAAATATCCGCGCAGACGGAAGTTATAAATCACTCGGCAGCGGCACCGACCCAGAAACAGAGGCGGTAAGGGGATTCCGTTGCCCATTCCGGCTCGAGGTCGCGACGTAATTTCATTTTATCTAGCAGCCGGCTATCTAACCGAAATTCTTCCGTCGCCTATCGGTATACACACACGATGCAGGTCGGGATTACACAACGAATATCCACCGAAGGAGGACACGGTGGTCGTGTCACGCGCTTACGTGTACGTACACACACGCAAACACGTACACAATAGATGTAGGTATGTGTGAATAAAGCGCGGGAGAGGGTGAAACAACCGACACGTTCCGCCCCGGCTATTTCGCCGTCTTTCTCGTTCTCTTATTCGCTTCGCCGCGTTCCTTCCGAGTGTATATACGTAAAACAAGCCGGAACGAAATGCGGATGGACGGGTGTACCCCTTCGAAGGGTTGCGCGACGCGGAGTTGATGTCGAAAAGAAAACGTACGCGGAAAGAAAAATAAAAAAGAGAGGAGGGAACACACACACGTGCGAGCGAGCGCGTGACATATCCCGTCGTCGCTGCGATTTTGACATATTTTGAGCTACATCGATGTGAAAAATATCTTTAAATCTTTCTGTTTATTTTATTCTCTCTTTCTCTCTCTCTCTCTATCGTACGTGTATCCTCGTGTATTTCATTGCTCGTATCATATGATCACGGAAGAGAAGCGAAATTCGAGCAATAACACGAAAAATAAATGGGTTATTGATGAAAGCAGCGCAATTCTCAGCTTTGAACGCGAAAAGCAACACGACGCGCGTGTTGTGAATGAGAGAAATATGCTTTGTACTCGTAGCGGAGTCAAATGTTAATTCATTTACAAGCTGATAAAATGCGGCAAAATAATTCTGCGCGCGAGGTGCGAAGAGAATTTATAAAAATATCTATACGATAGCTATTTTGATTTGCGAGAAGTTTCGACGCAGATCCGCCAGAAAATCTCGGGGATAAGTCCTCCGGTAATACGGAGAAAAAAAATTGACACTACCGCCATTAAGACTTCCCGACACCACTACAAATGTCTTCGTGATCCTCTTTGCTGAAAATCGCAGCAACGGAAGACGAAGACACGGAGGAAAAAAAAAAAAAAGAGAAATCGCGCGCGTGGCTATCCGAGAAACGACGATGTTTTTCCTCATTTCCTATTTATTTCAACTGGAAAGAGGGAGATAACGCTGGCATTATTGATTCATTGGGCGTAACTTTAATTAGAAATGTCTCGTCGAAAAATATTCACTGACGTTTAACGAAACGTCAGTGTATATTATTTCATCACGCGATATTTTCTCGCTGCTCTAATATAAAAAAAACATAACTTTAAAAAATCGTTTCCCAACACTGTTGCGGTAAAATGTTGCAAAAATATGAAAACAAAAATTAAAAAGAAAAAATGTGAATTTTTGTCGCGCCTTTAAACTCGACAAGTCGTAGATTTTGAATTGCGTTTCTTATGATCTCGTACACGGTCGAGCGACAAAAACGGCGAAAGAGAGCAACCGAAACGTTGTTGAAAAATCGCAAAAGGAACGTTTGAAATTTACTGCAACACAGCTCGTGTCGCTTTTGCAGCTTGCCACCCGCGGACGTGTTAAAAGTTCTAACGTTCACACCTTGAACGCGAAAGCGTTCGCGATGTAGATAGTTTTGCAACCTCCCCGGGGCGGCAAACGTGTTAAAAGTTCTGACGCACTCTCTTACCACTGCCACGGGAAGTCGATCATCGTTACACCACTAATATCCCGAGTTCCGATAAATGACGAGCGACCCTTTCTCTTCCCTTCCCTCTCCCTTTCCCGTCGCGTTCCAGCTCGTTTTTCAATCTCGAACGTGAGCGAAAGTAATTGCAACTAACGCCAATTAATCTTGTCGATTTAACGAACGTCGATCACCGCTGTCAATACGTAAAAGATACCAACAACTCTATCTTCGAAGACGGTACTACAGCGCATTTAACAACTTGAATTAAAAAAAAAGCTTGAATGGACTTTAAAACCTGTTCTTAAAAACAAAAAAAAAACCTACCTATCAAGTCTTTAAAATCAGAATTAACTGTCTTATATACCGAGAATTACGAATTCATTCGCACGATGTGTGATGGTGTAATCGAGTATGCATATTTATAAAAGTTTGGTAAAGTGGAAGGAAAAGCGAACACCTGTGCCGCAGATACGTAACTCATATGCATATATCTGGAAAGAACGAGAGAGACAGAGAGGAGAGAGAGAGAGAAGAGAGAGTGAGTTTCAACTCTACTAGCGTAAAACAAACCTTCGCGGAATTGCGAAACCAAGCAGCTCCGTGTCATCTTTGAAACTGACTGCCTGGTACGTGCGACGAAAATTCATGCAGAGTGAGTAGAGCTATAGCCCCACTCGACGCGTCTCTCTGGCGAACAAGCCAGCGAGGAGAATTCAGGTGGATAGTACGGTGAAACTTCCGGTCAGAAGTTACACTCGTCGACGAGACTCCGCGGAAACTTACTCTCTCCTTAAGGGCGGAAAGAGAGAGAAAGAGGGAGAGATGGAAAGAGGGAAGATCCGGAGGTTGAGTAAAGAGAGATTACAGTCCGAGCAACGAAGTGGCCGCGCGACTCGATAAATAGTCGTCGCCATTAATATATTTGCTTGATAAATTCGCACCGGTTTTATTCATCTCCAACGATAAACTGCGTTAAAATTTTTCTACCTTGCAAACGAGTAAAAATGCAAATGTTGTAAATATATTCGATGCAAACACTAATTTTAATACGCACATACGCACACTAGACGTTGTGACTAAACGGTTCTAGTAATTCGATAAAAGATGGTCCATATATTCCGACAATTAATTAACAACTAATATGAGACATGTTCTTAATTAGACAGATTATCACGCGTACAACTCAATTAACCAACTCCGAGATGGTTTCTTAAGCACATAATACAGTCTTGTGGCACCCCCAACTTCCGCTCCGGCGTTTCTCTCTTCCACCTCTATAAATTGCGCGAGTTTCCTAAGTTGGCATTCTAATAATTTGTCTCGCGCTAGTAGCTGCGCGATATTTCTGTGTATCTTGAAAATTTATGCTGTGTAATAGAGACTGCTAATAATAGTTGTGCGTTCTGGAAATAATTAATGCGCGCACACACAGCGTACGACGAATTTAATTGCTCAACAATTGTCAGTCGAGAGATAACAACAAAGTTATCACGAAACGTGTAGCACATCTTTTATAATTTCATTTTTTATTTTTAATCAACATACATTCGTGTATACATAATATTCCGATAACATTTCCTCTTGTTTCAACAATACATATATATATGTATCACGTAGAGAGATCCTTCATACGTTGAATAAACATTTTCACAACATTAAAGAACGTTTTATCTTTCTCTTAGAGATCAAACATTTTTTTTTCCGAACTCTCTAACTTCATTTTTATGGATAGCCCCTCGAAAAATATCGACTCGAATCAATTTCTGGTACAACGTGGAAGTTAGCGTCAAGTTTCGTACAACGAAACTGTGAAGCTGGCATCTCAACCTTCATAAACAGCGATCCATACGTGCAAGTAGTAGACTAATAAGCGAGCAATGAAGCAAGTTTTCCCGACAAACTTTAATCTCTTCCGGTGTACTCCGTAAAACTCTTCTCGTCTCATTGATGAAACGTTGAAGTTTCATCGCTCTCCCGGTTACCGGAGATACTTTCCGGAGATATTTTCCATTGCTCGCGGACTTAGCAGTATACTTTCCGCACGTTTCGACTTTCGCGCACCGCGAGTAAGTGCGCTTGCCGCACAATATCAATCGAAAGTTGCTCTCCTAACTAATCAGCGATATCAATAGCACTTCATAATCGCGTGTATATTATAACCGAGAGTAATTGTATTCCTATTAATAAAAATAAAGAAATTTTATTCGGATCCGCACATCCATAATTTTCAATTTCGCTTAATTTAACATTAATATACCACAAGATAGCGGGAGGAGTGGAAGTTCCGCGCGCACAAACTCCAGTTAAGATTGATTACACTCTCACTCCGCCCCTTCTCATCCCTTCCTTTCACCCTCCTCGTAGTATACAATGTGTACTACGCGTAAGTCTAAAAGCTTACCTCCTTATTTGCACTTTCGGTATCTCATCTCGCGAAGCAAAACAATTCGGAATGCCAAGCTGCAATTAATTCTCGATATTTTTTTTTCAAGATTATTATTTTTCAGTTGCTTTGTTTTTTTCGTTAAATAAATCTTCATATTCAACATTAAACATCTTCGAACTCAAGAGATTTATCAGTTTTCATTAAATCGGATTTCAATCAAAAGCATCTCGCTATCCATATACTTTCTTTACTTTGATTTTCTAAAAAGTCTCACTCATGATATTACTATGTTTGTTTGTCAAAGTATTTTTTTTCATTACCGTTATAGTTGTAATGTATCTAGAACGCGTCTTTGACAAGATGAAGAAACAAAATTACGTCCCACAGTCATCACAATTGAATAGCAGTGTACGCACGCACGTAAAATATCTTACGTGGTGAATAATTTTCTTTTCAACATCGTTAGCTTTTATTTCACAGTCGAAGCATTTTAGAGTTTGATCGGAATACAATAATTTATCAATTTCTGTGTAATTTGTAATATATGATATAATAAATATCACAAGAGAGATTAATTTGTTGATATACGTGCTTATAATATATATGTATATTTCGTTCGTAATATGTATATATATATATCTTATGATTAAATATATTAACTCTTTGATTTTGGTTATAACATCATCAAAAATACATACAGTCGAAAGAGATTCGCTTTTGCGCTGCGACAGCGATCGCATATCACACTTTTGGCAAGTAAGAAAAGATTGACTTGTTGAACACCTTTTACGTGTGCGTATGATAACAGTTATAGAAAAAGATTTCAGCGCGTTTGAATCATTTTTTTTTTTTTTTTTTTAGGATGAAAGACTTTGATTTGTAACTTCAAGTATAAGTCGAATGACGTTTTAATTAAAAGTCGTCACTCGAAAAGCGACATTTGGAAGACGACAGAGTGATATAAAAAGGAAATGTGACAGCGAAGGGCAATTCATTAAAGATCACACGGAAATAACGGACACGATTGTCCGTTACAGAAGATTCTCAACGTTATTACTACAAATATATTCATCAAGAATTCGTGTAGATTAACGGCTCGTCAAGATTCAAGCATGCCTTCGTTCAATGATAAGCGACGATGGAAGACACTTAGTATATGTAGAATAACAAGAAATGTCAATACGCACCTCTCCCGTAAAACGAACTTCTTAACATGTGTTTAGAGTCTATATATAATAAAGTCAACATTAGCTTTGCAAAAACAGAGAAAACGCCAGTTTCATAATCGCTCGCTCTTTTCTTCGAAATTCTCGGCGACAGTAGAGTAGTTCGGACACGACTACATGTATCGACACTGTCAGCAATAACAGGAACTGCTTGGTGGCGGTGTTTCGCGCTCGTGGCACCTTAGGACTTTTTGATGGGGCAACAGCGACTTGTCCACCGTGGCTTCCATTCTGCGCATCACACGGTCCAGCAATATTTCCACGGCGCGCTCCACGTTTTGCCCGGTCGCGGCACTCGTCTCCAGATAAACCAGGCTGAGGAGAAAACAGTTTTTGCTTCAAGTAAGATATCGAGGGTGTTGAAACCAATTACTGTGCTAATACACACACTGACGAGTTTGCGTTGCAAACGTGCTCTACCGTTTATCTCTGACTTACCCGTGTCTCTCGGCGAGTTCTCGCGCTTTGTGCTCGCTGATGACGCGCTTATCTTCAAGATCGCATTTGTTGCCACAGAGGATTATGTCCGGATTGTCGCAATATGCGTGGGTCTACATGTATGTAAACATGTAAATATGACATACATTAAGTTTTTAATGAACGCGGCAATTCCGCCAAAGAAGTTAGGTTACAAGAGAACTTCGTGCAAAGTAAGAGAGAGATTCGTCGTTAAGTTACCCGTGATATTAGAAAGTTCAATAAACTCCTTGCATACGTGCAGTTTACTCTAGTATCATAGCAACAAATGTTAAATTGATTTAAGTAACTAAACTAGTAAACATCTATCTGAACTTAATATATCGTGCAAGTCATCACAATTTATCAGTAAATTCTTGTGTTTCATTTCCTATTTTCAAAACCGTGTGTCAAATAATACTCAAAACAAATGAGACATCATGTTACGCAACAACTGACAATAATTCAAACAAAAAGAAGAATTCTACACAGACACTTTCAAATAATTAAACTTGGCTCAAAGAAAACTGACTGAGTTACAGAAAACGATCTCTCCACAATGTGTTTGTGCAATATTTACAACAAATGCTAATAAGTGAGATGAATACCCTAAGTTGCTCCAGCCAGTTTCTAACTTCAAGAAACGACGGCTCATTGGTCAAGTCAAAAATTAGTAGGAAACCCATGGAATCCCGGTAAAAGGCTGTGGTTAGACTTCGGAACCTGGATATCAACAATGTTAAGCTACTTGTGTGCAATGTTAGATCAAAAGCCTTTGTTTATTCGTGCAAATGATGCAATGTATTAATTAATTGGAATATCCATATATATATTAATTGGATTATTTGTACGGCTTACGTTTTATATATCATATATGTATGTAAATTCACATTTTTCTCAATGACAATATTATGTACTGTGGCATACACAAGCGTTCGTAGCAATGTTGTGAATTGTCTTTCAAATATTGCGATGCAGAGTCTAATTACAGAGCGTGATATTTGTGTGCTTGATATATTGCCTCTGTTTTTGTCAAGAATATATAAATATTCAATTTGCACAATATTTTCTCTAATTTAATGCTAATTCTCAGAGTGCAACAAATGCATATGATGACCGTTGTGTCTACATATTTTTCATTGGCTACATATTCTCTTATTTACTCAATAAGAATGTACTCACCGCTCCTGACCAGCTGTGTCCCAAAGCTGCAAGTGTACTCTTTGACTTCTGCCATTTGCCGACTGATATATCTGCAATAATAAATGGCGTTTTACTTCCAAATGTCCGTGTGAAAGATAAGAAAGTCTTGTTTGTCACACAGCTGACATATCATGCACACAATAATTAGCATATATATCTAATCGTTCACACATGTATTTACTTAAGTTACAGCCACTAGTCACTCAAAATGTTATCACTGTGCTACTTTTAATTAATTATATATGTAACAAGCTTGTTCAAAAACACATACACATACAGCTTCAAGTGATGTGAGAGCAACTAATGCGTCATACAACTTCAAGTCAATCAATGCAAAAGTAATAATAATACCAGATATACAGTTGACTTCATAACAAATCAATGCAAGTTATTTATATGCCCTTACCACTCGTTTTTCCTTAAAATCAATTCCAACCGTCGACACGAATCGGGAATTGAAGGTACCGTCCGTATACTGATACAGAAAACTCGTTTTCCCGACGCCGGAGTTTCCGAGCGCCAGAAATTTTATCAGATAGTCGTAATTCATCTCGATGACGATCTCCCAAGCAAAGATGCTCCCAAGGGTGTACCTTTCGGTGAAGAAAACGTACTCTACCTGTTAGTCGTCGGGATGAATAGATATTAATTCTCTTTACAAATAATTGTCGTGCGTGTGCGTGTACGTGTGCACTCGATAGCTCGTTCCCGACGACCCGTGTTAACGTCAACTGTCAGGCGGCATTTAACGTGGACACCTGTTGCCTACGTGTTCCACTTTTCAAAAGGTCCGCGCCCCGCGGAACAACGCCGAACTACGGCGGCCGATTATCGTCTGAGAATCTCGCGCCCCACGAGAGCGTATAAACGCGATTGCACGCGAATCTGACGTATATATGTATATATATACGCGTGTCACAAATCGCGGCTCCGTGAACGACGTCCGTCCGCCCCGTCCGTGACAGCTCGATGGACAGCTGTGCGCGCAAAAAATGGCGCTGACGTCGCAGGGCTACCACAGCTGCTACGATGAAAATTCGAAATTCGAATCGCGCGATGGACGGAAACTCTTCGTGCGACGGACGTGATGATTGGCCTTGATTGACAAATCGACCGGTGTGTAAGTCGTTTTTTTTTTTTATTTGCTCGAAAACGTACGCGAAAAGTGATAAGTTATTACGCGAGAATACGCAGGAATAGTGTGTACGTGTAGTTTGTTGTATGTGTGTGTGTATGTATGTGTGTTTTGCATGGATAATGGATTTTATTTCCGATAATGTGCTCGTACGTCACTAAAATAAAGTAACAGGAATCACACACGTATGTCGGAGGCGATATATAGAGTATAATTAATATTTTTATTGCAGATTGTTGTTTGCGACAAAAGTTAGGTTACGCTCCAGTTAAAGGGGCTGTTTTTAGCGAATGGACTGAATTGATCGAACGCGAGGAGGCCTGGTGTGCGTTGAATTGAACGTAACGATTATCTATAATTAAAGTATGCAGCAGAAGAAATGGACGTGAAAGTTGACGTCGAATACTGGTAAGTAATACACAATTGTCAGGCGAGCAACTTTCAAGTATGTAACGTGACGTTGATAGGTTAGAATTGCGGAATTGCGGAAGTTTGAATTTACAGTGGCTCGTGCGGACACAAGAAACAATTTCTTGAGTTGGCGGAGGAAATAAAGAAGAACGTACCCAATGCTACTGTTGCCGGTGCTGAAGGAAGACAAGGCAAGTTTGCAAACGCATATGGGTATGAAAGAGCACTTAGGAGTCTTCACTCTTATAACTATTTTTTTTTTTTTTTTTCAGCTTCTTTTGAAGTACAAGTCAATGACGAACTGGTGTATTCAAAGCTTCAAACGCTAGCGTTTCCTGACTTTGCCGCAGTTGCAGACATGATCAAGGATGTATCTGCGGGTCAACCAGTGAGAAAGATTGATCAACAACAGCCTGTAGACTGTGTATTGCTATAAACGTTTTATTACAAATCAGGTACAATCGTATCATTCATGTAAAACTTGTTATATATATATAACATATATATATATATATATGTATAAGTTTATATAAATTTGCTAAAGGCTTAATAGAACTGTGTGAGATTATCCTGTAGGTGACAAAAGTTTTTTTTTTTTTTTAAGTTTTGTATGTGAAGTTGCTACAATGATTTTATTTAAAAAACATGATTTATGAATAGCAAATATGATCACCAATCTTAAGTATACTTTGTGTGTTTTCCAATCGTGTCAAGTAAATTCCAAATCTCAGCTTTCCATGAAATTCTTCTGCTAATGTTCTCAATGGCTCAACAGTCTTTTTTCCAGTTGTCTGATCAATGCATATCATTTGACATCTTGTACAAGGACCATTGATCTGTGTATGAAATCTTGTGTTATAATAATATACATATCTTGATCAGTACATAAACACTTATACCTTAAAATGATTATTTCCTATGCGTATGTGTTTCCATTGCGTTTCATCAAAGGCATTGCAACCTTCCACAATGATATTTCCTCTAAATCGATGAATTGCCGTGTCTTTTTCGAAATCCAAGTTGTCAGATATTTTAGCGATAAGCCACGATACGCTTGCTTCATTTATCATTAAATATTGCGCCTGACTAGAAAAGGATAGTTCTGCTTTATCCAATCCTGTACAAAAAAATAATAGATTCTCTATCAGTGCAAGTACCTCTTCCTAACTTTAAGATTTCGTGTAATGCTTCCTTATTTTTTACCTTTCTTTTGTCTCCCGTGACTTTGCCGAATTAGTCTAAGGTTTGGTTTGCCCAATGCCAAACTGAGCCACTCGGAAACTTCCGTTCCACAATCGATACCTTGCACTCTGCTCTCGCAGACTCTGCTCTGACACACGGGATGTTCCGTGGATTTTTCATAAGTATTTTCCAGAGATATTTCGATAGTTGGCATTCCTAAAAATTGTGATATTCCATTAAAAAACTGTGTCAAAATTTTGTAAACAAAAAAAAAGTTAAGTTCATCGAATTCCACCACCCTGACCTGGATACGTTAATTTCATAACTTTCTCATCTCTAAGAACAATCGGTTTCAGCAGACATAGATTTACATCGTGTTTTTGCGTCAGGCAAGTTCCAGATGACGACATTATCATCCATTCTCTGTCGTACTCGAGACCCTTCGAATTTAGATTCCACGAATCTGTAATTTCGTACGCGCCGCACGATTTGATGGGATATATAAATAACCGTCGCAAGATACATTTGTTATCTGCTTGTGTAATTATTTTGTCAGTGTTCATGGAATATGCGATAGGATCGAGATTCTGATTTTCGTTACGGAAATTGTTCTGTAAAGTACTGCGCGCGATATCTTTCTTGCTACTTGTAATACACCTGATGGGATGATCCAGAATGTTGGACTTGTAAAAGTGTCCGTACTTTCTGCGAATCTTTATCATGTGATCTTCCCACCACTGTGGATATTTCCTGACGCATGGTTTGTCGACGAAACACTCGTTGATCATGAGCAGGACTGTCTGCACGTCTCTGATCGTGGACATGTATCCGAATGAAATTCTCACAGCTCCGGTTGGTCTGCCATTTATTAAATCCGCGGCACCGCCACACGTGTATCCCGCCTCGTAATTCTCGAGAATGTCCTCTGCCGAGAGGGACAGATGTCTTTGGCACGCACCGGGATTGCAAAAACAACCGGTACGAAGATGCATCTTGAATAGCGCCGCCATGTTCACGACTTCCATGTAGCCTACGTATTCGCCGTTCGATCGCATGAGATTGAACGTGACAACACCTCCTTGGGTGTCGCGATCCTCGTAATCGGAATCGGAGTAAAGTTTCACAACCGGTTTACCGTTGAAGTGATGCAACGTCAACAGGGAACGATGCAGAAGTTTGGCGAGAGAAAACACGTGTTGCGATATTCGCTCCATGGTAAGCTCGGAAAGTACATCGAAGCCGTGTTTTAGCGAGGCGATGGACAGAAACGGCACGGTCCCATCCTCGAATCTGTAAATCGGGATTTGACGGGATTGTTGTCAGATAAAACAAATAAAACAAACCTCCTTGATGAGTGTTTCACACACTCACCTCTGATGTAACACTTGACGTTTCTTGTGAAACATTTCAGAACTGAGCGCGACGTCCACGGTTCCGCCGCCGTAGTACACTTTTTCCAACACGTCCGAGCTGGAGTTCTTAACCAGTAGGGCGCCGATGCCGGTCGGATAGCCGAACATTTTATAGAAAGACAGACACACGAAGTCCGGTTTGAAAATAGACAAGTCCAGGTTGTTCGTTGGAACGAAGCTAGCCGCATCGAGCAAAACGTACCACCTGGCTGACGGTTTGCCAGCCACCACGGAAAGTGCTCCGATATGCGCATCTCTGATCCACTTAAGAGGATATTTCATACCGGAAAAGTTGCATTGCGCGGAATATACAAAGAGAGAGTTGCCGCTATGTTCTTGAAAACTGCGAGAAGGCGATCGCTGGCTGAAAATCTGAAACGCCCGGTCGTGATCGAGGCAGGTGACTTCGACGCTGTGGCTGGCGATTACATCTCGCATCCCGAGAACCGATGTGTGATTGTCCTGCATGTAAACGAAGCTCCCCGAATGCTGAGTCGCGTTGCTTTTATTCGACGCAAAACAAAATCCCTCCGCGATCAGCTTTAGACTAGCTGTGGCGCCCGAGGTGAAAATAACGCTGTACTCATCGGGCGTTGTGTTAAAATGACTCAAGATCCTGCATAAAAGAGGTAAAAGTTACATCAAATATATTTTTTTTTAAATGTATACAAATAGAAAAAAATCTGCAAATACATTATTAAGTATACGAGCATTCGTCTGTCGTTTATTTTTCTCACCGGTATCTCGTGCGTTCGATGACATCTTGTGTCGACGAACTCGCGATACCGACGGAGTGCGGATTGGCGTAGAGAGAGCCGTGCAGATCGGCACAGACGTTTTTAATCTGTGTGTCCGTGTACAGAGTAGCGCCCGCGTGATCTACATAGCACTCGTCTGAAAAAAAAAATCACGTACAAATGAGCTTACGTCTGTATGATATTCATTTGATTGCTCAAGAAAAATCGCTTCTAAATTAGCCACAACAGGATGTCCGGTTGTAAAAACAACTGGTAATTTTGAAACATATTTACTAGAACTCATTACATCATCAATGTCCTTGTAATAAATTCGCGTCATCGTTGCAGAGTCATAAAAATAAAAAAACTCATCTTCATCGAATAATAAAACTCTGACAATTGTGTCAATATCTTCTCTAAACATACAGAATTAAAAGAAATCTCTAGTCCATTAACACATTTCAATGTTGCGAAATAGTAATAAAAACATATTTTGATGCAATAATAATTTTAAAGGTGTGTCCTCACCTTTGAGTCTTGCGAATTCTTTCTCAAGAAGTTTAACAGTATCGTCGTCGTACACCGGTGTGTATTCCAGCGTCTCTGTCATGCCGATTTTGCACCGCTTGGAATTCTTTGCAACGCGCGCACTCAAACTGCCTTGTTGCGCTACGAAAACTAGGTACGTTTTACAGCGGAATACGAGCGATTACTCAACATAGTGAGTTACAACTATGATCAGCGCTCGGGCACTTATGATGACGATAGGAACTTTGGTGAAGGCAGTACAGTCAACGAGAACAAGCACTCGTGTCTCTTACACAATAAAGATAATAATTGTGACGCCGGATTTATATACTTATCGAATATGCTCGATAAGATTAGGATTATAAACATTCGCGTGGGGTAAACGCGATATCGACTGCAATGTGTACAATAAGATCAAGAATGCAAACTATTACGAAATTATTTATAATTATCGTTATTTGTCGATAAGATATAATGGATGTGTTTTTCTTTTTAAATTATGTTCAATTTTCCTACGTATCGGCAGAGCTAAGTTAGAAATTATACCGAGTAATTTATTCACAGTTTTTTTACTCTTTTTTACTTTTTTTTTTTTTTCCTCTTTTTTATAATCTAATTACTATAATGCTGTAATCATAATATTTTTTTTATTTTTCGTGATTGTTCGTTGGGGAAATAATTTCTGACACTTCTCGCGTGCGCATTGTACAATAAATCGCTCATGCTAGAAGCTGACAACTGTTTGGAATCGAACAGCTAAAGTTTTTTAAGTCTTGTGTAATTTGTGAAAGGCGCAGATATTAATTCTATAAATAACGAAACGAGATGCTACATCATGCTATGAACATTTGGAGTACAACGTGAGATGTGACGAGGTGGCCGAGTGGTTAAGGCGTTGGACTGCTAATCCAATGTGCTCTGCACGCGTGGGTTCGAATCCCATCCTCGTCGTTTTTTTTTATTTTTTTTATTTTTTTTATTTTGTGTAGTTTTAATCGATGATTTCATTATTAATAATAAATTTTTACTTCGCGAAATAATGTAAAAAATATTGAAAAAACAATATATCGTGAGTCATACATGAGGTACGTTTAAAAATATAAAGAAACATATGTTTTGTTGAACAAAAAATCATAAAATTTTTAAGTTCTTAAATAATTAAGTAATAAATTATCAAAACTCAAGACATGTTACAATTAAGCGACTTTTATGCACGGAGGACGTTTCTTATATTCTCGCGAACGTTTAAAACCTGCCGTCTCGTTGGCTCACCGATCGTAAAATAAGGGATTTAAGGGTGATATTGGGTCACGGACAGAAAGGCGGATGAATGTAACCTCAGCGTATACTTTTACAAAAGAAAAAATTCGACAGCTCGTACACGTGTGAAGGGGGTACGTCTGTCCATGACCTAGCACCATCACCTAAAGCGTCAGTGGTGATCAACTTCATCGTAAAGGGTCGCATCGATTTCGAAAGCGAACGTGGCTTTCGTTACACATATGTCGATAAATATTGAAATTAAAGATATTGAGATACCGTGTGATTTATCGAGCAAACGTCGGAGTATTAAAGCTCAGCGCAAGGTAATTATTACGGATAATAAATATATATTACTTCTCGACAGTAAATTTTGATCTGTGTCTTATTAAAATCTTATAAACTATAATTTGCAGACAAAATGTTGTTGAAATCGTGATAGTTCATTTTCGTATCTGTTATCATCCTATTTATCATTTATTGATTTAATCTTGTAGCAAATGTACCCATGTTAAATATACCATTCGTGTTTTTGAAAAGGGGGATATTATACAGAGATAAGTAACCTTGTGCGCGAATGTAGTTCAAATTGTTTTCACTTGCACAATCGTTTTCTGTTTAAGGCTCATTGTTAAAACTCTAAACCCGGTTGCGCCTGGAGGCTGTGAAACCACATGTGCGCAAACGATCGCGCTTATTTGATCTAATAACACAACGGGAGCACTTGCGCACACGTAAGAAGTTACATGTCTCCCTCGTTCCCCACTGTTACACATGACATTGCTTATGTCAGAAACGTCTTGTAAAGTTTTTGCTGCGGAATATCGATTATTCGCGGATGAATCACGTCGCACGAGCGAAGCGAAGACGGTACCTAATTATCGCGGGCAAGTGTCGTCGCATCTTTGACGTTTTTTTTTTTTTCTTCAACAAATCGCTCTTGCACCAAATGCGCGGTCTCAATTTTGCGGGGACCACGCCCGGAATTCGCCCATATTCCCCCCTCGGCTATATCCTACTTCTCCTCTTTGCACCTTCGTGTATATATATGTGTTCCTTTCTTACCGATTTCCCACAAAGAGGTCCCGCATACATGTCCCTCTCTCTCATCGACCATGCCCAATCACCTCGAACAAGGTAGTGTCCAAAATTCGATCGAACCCCCGAACAGCTCAACCCGCGTATAAATAGTGGTCGACGGCTACCAGTTCGGCAGAAGTTGTTTGACATCAGACAAGCAGAATGGCGTTCAAGGTAAGCAAACGTCGAGGACGTCGTCTGTTACGGAAGATATATCAGTTTCTTTCTCTGATATATATTTTGCTGCATTTTATTTTTAAAATATTATTATCGCTAACAAATAATTCTTTTATCACAGTTTGTAGTGCTCGCAGCCTTCGTTGCGGTGGCGAGCGCCGGCGGTCCCGCGGCTTACGACATCGGCACCCTATCCGCGGACCTGAGCAGCATCGGCTACAGTCAGGAATCCACGCAGAAGGGCTACGCCGGTCAGAACGTCGTGTCCTCGTACAGCCGCGCCGAGGACTCCGCGCACTCGTCCGTACGTGTGAGCAACAGCCACGTGAGCAACGACGCTCTTCTGGAGCACCACACCATCGACTACGCGCCGACCTTGCTCACCAAGACTTACGCCGCGCCAGCTTTGGCCAAGCCTCTGCTCGCCACGTCGCCCATCATCACCAAAGCCGCTTATGCCGCCCCGGCCTTGGCAACCACCTACGCCGCCGCTCATCCCGCTCCGTTGATTGCCAAGTCCTACGGATACGCCGCGCCCGCTTACGGATACACCGCTCCGCCGATCCTGGCGGCCAAGGCAGCTTACGCCGCGGCGCCCGCTTATAGCTACTCCAGCCCCATCCTGACCAAGAGCTACGCTGCACCGCTCATCGCCAAGCCCGCGTACACTACCTACGCCGCGCCAGCGGCACCCTTGCTCGCCAAGACCGCCGCGTACACGACTTACGCCGCGCCGGCAGCTCCTTTGATCGCTAAGACCGCCGCGTACACGACCTACGCCGCGCCGGCAGCTCCTTTGATCGCCAAGACCGCCGCGTACACGACTTACACCGCGCCGGCAGCACCCTTGCTCGCTAAAACCGCGTATGCTTACGCGCCCTCTTATGCGCCCTCTTATGCACCCTCTTATGCGCCCGCTACTTATGCCGCCGCTGCACCGATCCTGACCAAAACCTATGCCGCGCCTGTCGCCGCTCCGGTCGTGGCGAAGACCGCGATCGCAGCCGCACCAGCTCTCGCGTATACCGCTCATGCCGCTCCGTTAGTCGCCAAGACTTACGCAGCTCCCTATGCGTACGACGCTGCCGCACCCGTGGTGCACGCAACCTTCACCGGCTTAGGCACTAGCTACTCTTGGTAAATTATTTAAAAAAGAAAAAAAAAGAATCTTCTTATATCGAAATTCGAGCGAGGTTCTGCGATGTCATTGTCTTCCCTTTGATATATGCGCAAGATAGTTTTTTTTAGAGGTGTATATAATATGCATATTTTATAGTGATATTTTTATATTTACCTCAGTCTGTCTACGCGTACATATACTCTAGCATAGAACCTCCAATGAAATACATGAAACATATTTTGTAATAGACTTGTTTTTGTAATAGTAAATATACGTTGCACAGATAGTAGAGATATTTACTATATATTTGCGACAATATACGAATAAAACGAATTTGTTATCACGCGAAAGTGTGATTATGCATTTTTCTATTCCAATTACAGATGTAATAAAATTTGTGTTACTATGTAAAAAAATAAATGTGAAAATAACAGAAGAGTGTTTAAACAACAGAATTGATGAAAACTCTTTCTCTCTGTGATAACATACTTTTTCCCGAATATTTTCGAATATAAAATATCGTTCACGAGGTCATGTTCTTATCTTTCATCTTCTTTTGTACTTTCATCTTCTCTTGTCTGCATATGAATATCGCGTATACATATTCTGAAAGCGAATCACGCGCGTGCACAATCGAACACAAAAGATTAGGATACAATGATTAACACGAGCATATATTGCGTGAATAGACGTGCGTCATCTAAGTTCTTGTTGAACTTCGAAAAAAATTTGCATACAATAGATAATCGACACGTGCCGATCATATTTTCACCTTGTGGATTTCTGATTGCGAATAAAAGAGAAAGAAAGTTGCTTTCACGCGTACGACCGGTTTTCAGTAATTTTCAGAACAAAGTTGAGAAATAATTAATGTACGATTCAATTTTCTATTAAGATACACAAGTATTGCAGTATTTATTACATCCACACATATTTTTATTGGATATCCATGTGACGTGTATTAAACATTTAATGGAAGTTTAGTATAAAAGTGTTGTTTCTTGTAGATATCAAAAACTGCTCGAGCAACACTTAAAGTTCTCATCGTCAGAACATCAATTGCGTAATCTGTCGATATTTTCATAAGTAATATTTTCTATCAATTGCACAGAGTCTTTCTGAACATAATTTCGCGCTCGTGCTCAGGACTGCATGTTCATTGGCACGCGGCTGTTATGCGCAAGTCGCGATATTCTCTAAACGCCATACGCCGTGAATAGATATATGTAGCTGTCACGTGAATTGGCGGGAAACAAGCCGACTGGTTTGATCAGCAGCTGTCTGTGTGTTTACAAGAGAGACGTTTTGTTTATGAAATCGTCATACGTGTATCGAGCTCGAGCTGGCGTGTGAAGCAGCAGAGGTTCTGCAAGAGCTGTTAAAAGGGTGTTAAAAAAAATCTAACCTATATATACTCGACGATCGCATGGATTATCGGATCGATTGACAAAATTCGTACAATGAGCGTGAAGATGAACTCCATCAGCACGAAAAAGTTCTACGGCAACAAGATGCAGACGCGAAAAAGATGGAAGTCTAAATTCTCGTGGATAAAAACACACCATGTCATGCCGTCGCATATATTGGGCCCGACGCAATATTGGGAAGAGTTTTACAAGCAAGCGGACGCGTTGACCGCGGCTGCCGAAAACAGCACCAAAACGGACACACTCTGCACGTTTGTGTATCAGCGACCAAGCGACGGCAGTCGGAAATTCGTCGTCGCCCATCCCGAAGTGTATTGGTGGTATTATAAGGTGAAACTGCCGGAGGAGAAATGTTCGTACGAGGCGAGTATATGCCGGAGACTTGCGCGCGATCTTGACTTTTAGCGATGTAATTTTGTATATAGACGTGCGATCGACTTTTCAGATAATCGTCAACGAAAACAGGTCATACCGCAAGATTCACCATGCTGGTTGTATCTGGACTTAGAGTATTTAATAGGATTAAACCCGCTTCGCAACGGATCACGTATGACCAGAACGTTGATAGACATCATACGCGCTTATTTGCTTCATCACTATCACCTGTTGTGTGACAGGAACAATTTTCTAATATTGGACTCCACGTCCAGCACTAAATTTAGCAGGCATGTGATTTTCACCATAAAGGATATGGCTTTCAGGGATAATTTGCACGTTGGAAGACTGATCAAGACCATATGCAACGACATCGCGTTGTATTTGAAATCGGAAAACATGCAGAAACACGGAATCTTAGATCACTTTGTCAGAACAGATCTCGAGGAAATGCTGGTAGAGACCGATCACGGCAAAAAGCTGTTTGTCGATACCGGTGTCTATACGAAAAATAGACATTTCAGAATCTATCTGGCTACAAAGTGGGGAAAACAATCGTACTTAACGGTTTCTCCGGATTGTGCGCATACTCCGGTGAACAAATGCAAGGATAAGGAGCTAGGAATATTTTTGGATTCCTTGATATCCTATTTCCCAAATAAGCAGAACTTGATCTTGCTCGAGTTTTTCAACCGGAGCGACGTGAAGGCGAAACTGTTCTCGAAGATACCAACACAACAGTCCATTAAGAGAGATGACGACAAGACATCGCTGTATCCCGATATAGACAAATACATTCGCGATCTCGTCAATCCTGGCAAGATACGCGTCGTTCGATACTCCGATAAAGAGAAAACTCTAAGATACGAGATTTATGGCAACAGGTGATGAGGCGATACTTACAATTATTATCTCTATTTATATGTATTTTTATTATTACTAAGAGAAATATTAATTATATCATTATATTATCGTTCTATGTTGTGTTTCACAGATACTGCGAAAACATTGGCAGAAGCCATAAGAGTAACAATATATACTTGATTGTAAACTTGAATAAGAAAGAATTATACCAAAAATGTCACGATGCAGATTGCTCGAATTTCGTGTCCACACCAAAGAAATTGCCAGATGAAATACTTTTTCAGTTGGACACAGAGGGTGATGATTTCATAAATAATGCAATGATAGATGAAAGTGCTGCGTAGAAAGAAAGATTTACAACTACCAAAGTTTTTTACAAATGACTATCATATGCACAACAAAAGAAACTTGTTGTTATTTATCAATAAATCATTTATTTTTTGCACGAGTTTCTGTACTAATAACAATTCGACAATCATATATTACGCCCAAAAGATAAATATTAGAAAGAGAGCAAATAACCGACATATTACATTATATAGATAAACAACATACAATACATTTACACGGCGATGTTATTTTATATCACAATGATATTATTTCCTTCACAAATTAAAGTGTAACGTCACTGCTTTGTATTTTTATATTTAATATATAAATATATACATATATTTACATTTTATATATTTATATATAAATATAATATATATACAAATATATGATATTTATATACATAATATATGTTTTTATACAGAAATCACATATGTACAAATGTAAAACTGCTACAACATATATTCGCGAGTAGTATGTATAAATATACACAAGTGTATCTTTATACATCACATTAATATTTATACGCATATATTTCAGCTTTTATACTGCTAAGAAATAAATTTGTTTTATTTTTATACACATTCGTTCGTGCTACTGTAAAATATTCACATACAATTCTAAATTCTTTATTCCACAATAAAAAACGATTAGTTGTTTTTGCTTTCATGACTGTTTACAACATATGATACACACGTTTGAAGCAAACAGACTTAAAACATCAATGATATCTAATCAGTCTTAATCTTTTCATGATATTTTCATGATTTTTTTACTTCCGTTTTTTTTATAAAAAAATTCACCGTTTAACAAAAAACCTACGAGATACGTTCACGATTTTATTTTGCTGTGTATGCGAAATGCGTTGTATCTCCGATCCAATAAACACTAACGACATTTCTCTTGTTCCACAAGTATCATCCACAAGTCTGTTCTATATACCAATAGCGGATTTATTATTACGTCCGTGCGGAATTCACGTTAAAGTATCTACTAGTCAAAATCATACTATTAAATTAAATTGTCAAATATCTAAGAGCGCAATCAATTTTGTGAGGTAGAAATAATGCAATAAACCTTTTTCTTCTTTGGGCGCGGAGTTTGCGGCGGTGGGAATATCCTTGGTTTCAGTTTCTTTCTGTGCATCACGTATCAGATCTAAATCGCCAGGATTCTTTGCGGGATCGTCTTGTTGATCTTTAGAATCCCTCATCGATCCTTCATCTTCTTTTAACTTATCTTCTACGTCATCTTTGACTTGCTCTTTTTTCGAAGTATTTTCTTCGGTTAAAGTGAGATGACTGCTATCAGACCGGGCTATGCTCAGTTTGTACTTTTGATAATCCTTCGAGGCTTGCCTCATGCGAATCAAGAAATCCGGTAAACCTGAAAAATAAGATATAACTGTATTGTTAGAAGGGATCTTGTAATTTACTTTGTAGATTTTTGAGGAAACAAACCTCTTAGCGCCACCCACGCGGTAACAGCCGATGGCACAGCGACACCGGGATCATCGAAGTACGTGAGTCCAAATTCGATGCCGGGCTCGTGAAAGTTTGTGTACGGTTTTATCACCATGTATGACCAATATGTCCTTACCCTGTCACGTATGACAGTTTATTAGAGATTTATTCGCCAACAAAAAGACATTAGAATATCTACTACATCGCGATCTTATAAACCTGTAAATTCCCCGTCTTTCTGGCACATCAGGATGTTCCGTCACCCGACTGACAATAATTATAAGCCCCTTTTCTTTGTCTACGACCCATCGTCGTTGATAGACGTAATCTCTATTCGAAAATAATTTCTGCGCAATAAGAGAATCAATTAATTACATGTCAAATGAAAAAAAAATCCGTTTAGTTGACACACATACAGGCCAGATCATCTCCCAATGGATAATGTCAGTACTATGATCAATGGACAATTCTGAATTCGGATCAGTCTCGATGATCTGTAATTCCTGAGCAGTGGGATCCCACTGCTTTCTGTAATCTACATCGATTTGCACTTGGAGGAAATCATCAGCCGTAACGTCGGAGAATGAGCCATATACTTTATATGCAAACAGTCCACCGGAATCAGGTTCCTTTTTCCTCCATATCAACATGTCTTGGCGCTCAATAAATGGCTGCCAATCATCTGCTGTATATTGTGTATATGTTATATAACACATATAAATTAAACACATAAGTAACAAAGCAAAAGATGGGAAGAAAGAAGAGAAACCTACGATCCTGATTGGCACAGGTGGACTGAGCTCCGCTACACTTGCAATATTTAACATTAGGCTGTACAACATCGATAACAATTCGCAAATGACATTTCGTACAGACAACTGTAGAATTTCGCAACTTGTAAATTCCTTCGATTTCATTGTTGTACCTGCAAGAAAAAGTTTAACGTTAGTAACAAAATACTTACAAGATACACATACATGTAAATCTAATTATAGGAGAAGTGACACAACCACCTATTAATTTCCTCGTCATTTATTCTGTCGCGATCCCAATTGTAAGCCGTCACGCCGACCGCGCTTATCAGAAAATTCTCCGCGTTCCTGGCGACTCTCATTCTCCACGAGCGCATGAATTCCCTCAGCGCCACTTCGTCCCACAGCCTCGTGTACAGATGGAATATCTGTATGCATCGTCGGACACGTTGCGCCGCAATAAACTCGAACTGTTGCCTGCAGGCACGCGTCACCTGCGTGCTTTGTTCCCGCACCCACACGCTTATCCGTTTGCGATATCCGTTAAATTTGCAGCAACTCTGCGGATTGCACTGCTCCAAACCGAGCGCTAACCTGCCGTTCGCACTGTAGCCGCGATTGAATCGTTTCAGAGCGTAACCGGTTATTTTCCACACGTACATCGTTCGAGCTCGGACACGCTACTGCGCGTTATTTTCCACAAAGAGGTCCATTCACAGTTTCATTCGCACGGATCCCGACAGTTTCTCGCGCGTGATCGAATATTAGCGATATACGCGATGCGTAATAACGTGTAGCTACGTGTTACGCCGGTTGCTGCGTTTTTTTCCCCACTGTTTTTTCGTTCAATTATACGCCGATTATGCATGCGCATTCTTTTTTTTGCGTCAACAAGACACTCAATCGGTCGCAGTAAAACCGATCGCACGCGAAGAATTCATGATTATTCATTCGCATAACCTCCGCGCGTGCGAATGTAACCACCAGAGAACATATAAGCCGCCAACTGTGGAAGACGAAGATGGATGATCAAGGTTGCTGCGCGAGCATGTGCTCCGGTTAAATCGGAGCGCTGTACGTGTACTGCGCGATATAGAGAACAACTAATCGATTTGCGAGTTCTCGATATTCGAGAATTCAAGGTCGATCTGTCGACGGTTAGCGCCACCTCTCTTTCTCCGAAAGTGAAATGAAAGAATTCGCAAGAGAAATTCGCTACTGTGTCCGAGTTCGAAGAAGAAGAGCAGAGGAAAGGTTTGATCTTCGTTATTTAACGTCAACGACCCGCAGCTGTTGCAAATAATCATCTCTATCAGGTAGACTCGATGAATATTTTGATTAAAACTAACTTGTGTGTGCGTACCTGTTACTTTTTAGCGGTGCTGAGAGAGGATCTATGTAATCTTCTTTCAATCTGACACGCGCTCTTCTCAAACATAACTCTCGACGTAAACAAATACTTCGCAGAAATAAGCGTTAGTTATTTTTAAAAAGAACTGTTATGTATATATAATTAAAACAGTTGAAAAATTTACATAAAGAAACCATATTATATGCGTGAATAACAGAAAGACAGAAATAAAAGATCGGCAACGATATGGCATACGTACAGACAAGGGAGAAATTTTTTTTTTCGGATATCGTTTTTTTATTAACGTTTTATCAGTTACAATTTTGATTACATACATATAATGTGGATTCTTCTTTAAACACATGGTTGCTATGATACAAATGACGAGGATAAAAATTTTGGAGTGCGTAAAAATGTAATTAGATGACAATTTATTTTTATTTTTTATTATTTTTTTTTTTTTGTTTATTTCTCCTTTTCTTTTAATTACTTCATTGGTCATGGCGATGGGCCAACTTTTGTGCGTTGTTGCGTGCATGTACGTGTGTGTGTGTGTGTGTGTTTATGTGTGTACGTGTCTTTGTGTGTGTACGTTGTATGCGAATGTGAATGTATATTAATATAATATACACACCGAGTCTCTTCTCTGGCCCATGTCCACTTAAATCGGGGATAGGGTAATATAATTATTCTTGATCGCAATTTAAATCGTCCCTAATTCGCTAATATTTTACACACTATCGGTGCGCAATCGTCGCTCAAGACTGGCCCGGTGTTGACGATCTGATCGACTCGCCGATCTTAGGACTGCTTCACACACCGACCGTGGAGGCACGGGATTCAGTGCCAAATTCAGAGGACCGATATTTACAGAAGTGTAGTTTGTTTAACCGAACCTCGAGTAGTCGACGAAACAAGTTAGTATAGCTAGATTGATCGCGCGACGCGAATGTGTGGTTGAGCAGTCCTCTGAACTTGGAAAAGACAACTGGGTTTTTTTTTCTTTTATTTTTGTTTGCCTTCATGCTTGTTCGTCGTGCAGCGACGAGTGGCACGATTTTGTTTTGTCTTCTCTTTCTTCTTTCGTCATTGTACACACACACAGGACTGATCGTTTTATCAACAAATTATTTTCGGAAATATCGTCCATTTCGGACTTTCTGGAGTAGTAGTTTCGCGAAACAGCGTCGGGTCAAGCAACACAGGGTGAGACACCAATCGGTCTAACAAGGGATCGCGGCTACGTGTGATTTAAACTTTCGCACACATTAGTAAACACTAATTCTCTGCTCCTCCTGAGATTCGGGGTCGGTGATATGCAATTTGATTCGTGGTGAGAGTTTAAAATTTGTGCTATTGTATTGATCACGGCCTCGTAATTAGAACAGCGTATCTCTCTTCGTATCTCTCGCGAGCGATATAAAATTAACACGTCGAGTATTTGGATGTGTTTCGAGGAAAGCGAAAAGTACAGTTTTATTCGGACGAAACTGGTGAAATTTGATTGCACACTAGAATCCTTGTTTCAAGGTTTCTTATTACATTTGCGTGTTTCGCTTTCCCTGTAGAAAAAGCAATCGGTTGAAAGATCCGACTTAATCACGAGAATCAAATCTACGAGTCTTCCGTAGATTTATTGCTTACAGGATCAATTCGGCTGCTCAGTCCAAAGCTCGCAAGTAACCCTTTTGAATACGACACGCCCTTTCACCCTATCCCTGAGCCAAAATGTACTTGGGATCTTTCCGACTCAGAACCGAACTGTCCTGGCGACAGAAAAATTCTTCAATCTATTGAACATCAACTAAAGTTAAGCGAGCGCGGTAAGTGCGACAATTTGCAGAAGAAATAACAACATCCTTGGACGAACGGTGTGGCTGCGCACTCTCTCTCTCTTTCTCTCTCCTTTCTAATTTTCCATATTCAAACATCCCAATCATTCCCATTTACATCGTGCACACTGACCAAGCGAATCGCCGGTATTTCGGCAAATTGATCGATTGAACACGCTCGATGCTCATGATACTCCGGCGAGTTAGCCGGAGCCGAACAATTCTCGCTTATTAACAGAGAGAGTTTATCAAATATTAAATCGTGAAATTACAACGACATCGCGATAAATGTCATTCCCGCCAAATCTTGCTGATGAATAGAAATTGAGCTAATCGAGCGCTCGCGCGCTGTTTGTCAGTCGGCGGTTTCGTGAAATCGCGCACCGATACGCGCGAGAGATCGTTCGAAGGGTTCAATTGAACGTTTTAATATGTTTAATGATACAGCTTACACGGCGAGAATTACATTAAATTCTCCTCATTGGGCGCAATTAATGTCTCTCGTGAACTTCAATTAATTCGATCTGAAATTTAATTTGCTTCGCAGAGTGAGGGAGAGTGAAGGGAGCGGACCTCCACAATTCCAAAAAGAATAAATGTCGGTGATAAAATGCAGTGTGCGTTAACAAACAGAACATTTTGGAACCGCAAAACTTTTTTTCATATTTTATTTGCGTATTTAAAACACCGATTATTCGAAAATATTCGAACTTGTCTTCGCGTGTGTGATTCTGCGGTTTTCTTTCTGTGACCTTTCGCATTTTATTTCTTTGAGATTACCAACAAGATAATTTTTTATTGCTCGGCACATAAAGTATTTTTCTCATGCGATAAGAAACACATAAAAGCGCGTAGGAGAAAAAGAAATGAGTGAAATGTGCGATCGAAATCAAACGCCGCTTCCTCGCAGATTAACGCGCGACCTCGGGTCGTCCGCCCGCGACCGACTGTCACTCTATTTTACGATCGATACTTTCACTTGACTTGAGAGTCCGCCGAGGCTCTTGTGTATGTGTCTCTCCGCGTTTCTTCTTTGCTTACTCGACTTTCAAAACTCGAATTTTTCGCACATGACTGAAATGATGATCGCATGTAAGCGACGAACGATCATGAAATAGCGGTCGAGATGGTTTTCCCCGTAGCGCGACGACTCTCTCTCTCTCTCTCTCGGTAAGACCTTTGTTTCGAGCTAAAATAGCTCTTTCGGCGAAGGAGATGCAGGCTGGAAAGAGGCGAAGAATCGACGAAAATATTGCGGGTTAAAATTAATTCATCGTTGGTGAAGAACCGGCCGTGAAAATCGTGTTCATCGGTCGGCTGTATAAAGATTATTATGCTCTTTCCCTGTGAAATATCAATGATAAAATGACTAGCTCGATTCTGCGGAATGTTGAGACTTTGCTTTGTGTGACGGCGTTGATGCCGCTTTGTTGTTACTTTGCGGGGATCGGAACTATACAACGGGGATCACCGAGAATGCAATTCTTTCCTTATATGGAGGGCGGAGTCGTGCCGCTCGAGGCTGGGCGATGCACTTTCTCCCGGCTAAGGATTTTAAGGTTCCACACGTTCGCCTCCTCCGTACGACTCGGCCGCGTAAATGTTTGCGCGCGCCGTCTCGACCTCGTCGAGAGAAGCGAATCGGGAGAGCCCCTACTACTTTCGAATTTTCGGTTTGACGGGGTAAAAAGAGAAGAGGAAAGGGCCCGAGAACGGGAGGGCGCGTCATAAACTTTCCGGTTCCGTGTGTGCTTCGCTAACAATTAAAAATTTGTTCGCCTATTACTTATCATTTCGTGTATTTTTTGTCGTTTAAATTCAATTCACATTATTAGGGTATAATAATTAATTAATTAATTAATTAGTGTCATTATAATTCGTAATAATATACAACATTTGTCAATAGATCATTTATGCTAAAACCCACTGCATGCTTGTGTCGAAATAATCATTCTCATTCTCTCTTGTGTCTCTCTCTCTCGCGCACGCAGTTGCACGTGTAATACATGCGCGCGCGCGCGCGCTTAAAACATCCATACATACGCGCATTTAACCATACGTGCAGCACTCTCTTTCTTGCTTTTTCCGCTATTTTGCCTTGGCTTTCTCGCATTCCTCTTCATTTGTTTTTCTTTGCACATACGAGTGTATTTTAGGAAATACACATTTCCCCTACTTTCGCACACTCTTACGCCGTAGGACTGTGCTAGTTTCACGCGTGGCTTATCTAACTAATTTATGATTCGTGTGTGATTCTAGGACGTGTGTGTGTACATTGTGTGCGTTTACATAAGATTGTATGTAAGTGTAGTGTATGCAAACATATCGGCACGGACGTGTTATCTTTTCTCTCTCTTTTTTTTTTAAAGTACACGCAACGCGGAATATTCATAGACCATCTCTTGGTCTATGAATATTCTGTACATAAGCTATGATCTTGTATATTTTCTGTCGCGAAGAGTGACGCGAAATATAATTTAATATGTACTTAAAATTTAAGAACTACTTTGTAATTGTTAATTGTTAAATTGTC
Source organism: Pseudomyrmex cubaensis (assembly GCA_014825685.1). Taxonomy (NCBI): domain Eukaryota; kingdom Metazoa; phylum Arthropoda; class Insecta; order Hymenoptera; family Formicidae; genus Pseudomyrmex; species Pseudomyrmex cubaensis. The sequence continues at coordinate 147,202 of QVOA01002295.1, forward strand.
GATACAACTTAACAAACTAACATCTTCTGAAAAGCTTTTTGCGCAAAAACAGAAAATCTTTTGCAGAATTTACAAGCAATTGTAATTGCAATTCCTTGATAACTTCTTGAATTAAATTATATTCAAATCGATTGAAACGCGCTTCACTCTGGTGTAACTTGTTTTGTTCCTAAAGAGAGCAAAGAATATAAAAGAAATAAAATCAATACGTAATGTTTGTAATTCGAACCGGGAGCGAAAATGACCATTTTCTTTTCAGACAGGAAATAAAAAGAAGTCAAAGGAACGATATTCGAAGTCTGATGTGCCGGTATTGAATCGTTCCACGAGACGGGTAAAAAAAAAATTCCGCTTCTACGCGCCGATTTCCTCCACCCGTTGGTAAACGACCGATAAAGATAGTGATAAGGAAGATAGTGGCTGAGAGAGAACGACGCATAGAAGGGGAAATTTTTTTTCTTTCGCGGAACGACTCGCTCGATCACGATTTTATATTCGCAAGAATGGAGCACTTTGTGACACGCGAATTGTCCGTCCGTTTGCGAGCGCTTATGTGTTTTCTGTGCGTGTGTCTGTGTGCGCGTGTGTGTGGTGTGTGTACGCACGTTTATGTATCGAAGAGCTTGAATTCCACAATCGAAGCAAAGCTCGTACCAACGTCGTGCTCAAGTGATGACGTTAGTTATGCAATAAAAACGCCAACAAATCGCCCGTTTGTGTGATGCATGATAATTACTGACTAAAATCAAGTTTTCCTTTCTCACATTCTGAAAAATTACATTAACGCGCGTGTTCCAATCTCGTCAAAAAAACGGAGAGAATCAACAGCACATATATACAATATTAGTCTAAGTTTCACATTCCAAATCTTTTGTTTATATTTTTTTCTCTAATTTAAATAAATCTACAACAATCATATATTATACATATACATATAAATAATCGTAATATATAAAAGATTTTTTGAATAAAAAAAGTGGAGATTCGAACAGCACGTTAATCAATCGATACTAGTTCCGAATGGAAGAAAGGAATCACGTGTCGAATCACAAAGAGTAATATAAAAATAGGAACAAATGCGACGAGCATATAAACAATGAGGAACATACATGATGTGTTAAAAACGCAAGGAACTTCATTCAATAAAAATTTACGTGTACAATAAAGTTGTTTGTGTGCGCATGATGTGTTTTTTTTATATTATACATAAAATATTGTACGAAGTATCGAATCACGAGAGGCGCATAATAATATTAAAATTATAAAAGTTCTAAACATCATGTGTCAGTAGAAATAAGAAAAAAAGCATGATTCGAGTTCAGTAAACAATTATAAATTCACCTAGGTATGTCCCATACAAAATTAAAAGTCACGTTTATTAATTTCCGTAAGACGTGGGTACGTGCTGTGCTACGTGTCGTACCGCGATATACCGCAAAGCAATGTTAAAAAAAAAAAAAGAAAGAAAACCAAAATGTTTTTACAATTGACTTTCGCATAGAAGTATTGATTTTACGTTGCCTGCGAGCACTTTTCCATCGACGCGTGTGTCAAATAAAATATATTAAAAAGATTATCGATAAATTATCGAAAAATTATCAATATATACACAAATTACAAATCTACGATGTAACTTCCGGAAATAAGCAGCGACGTTTCACATTTCATCGGTGCGTTCGATCGGTTCCCACGCTTTTAATTATGAATCTTCGAATCGAAAGTGACTTCGCCCTTGTCTTTTCCCTTCATCCTCTATTCGCCTTACATTCTCAAGCATTCGCTTTCTTTCTCTCTTTACTTTCTTTCGCGCACGCCGAATCGCTGTCACACTACGCATTCTGCCAAACTTTCACACTGACGTTTGCACAAATACGTACTTACGATAATAGTTCTTACAATATATATTTTATATTCATTTACTCTATTTAATTATATCAATACTGTTGACGGATAAGAGATTCATTCACAGCTCGCGCCAGAGCGGATAATCGTCCCTGACGAGCGTGGCGTTTAACGTTCCCATTTTGTTTCTCGCTTATTCTTCATCGACTGAAAGCGAAAGTGTGACTACTGCCCGCGCTCATACCGCTCTCTCCACCTTTTATATTTAACATAATTTTTGACATAAAGTTTTTTTTTATCACACACTAAAACGCCCGATCTCCTCTATCCGGAGATTACCGTCTGTCAGCACGGTGTCCCGAAGCAATATATAGCGGTCCACGAGAGCAACGAGATCCAAACTATTCTCTTCTTATTTCTGCAGCGTCCTCCATTCATATCCTCCGCAACCTTCCCCGTATCATCGTGGTAGACTCGGAGACACCGCGCCACCTCCCCTTCGTTCGAGAATTAAAAAAATCATCGAACTCGAGCAGACGCCGCTGTACAGGTTGTATTCATTTTCGACCAGCGGTGCAACATCATCAGCAGCATCAGCAGCAACAGCAGCAGACGGTCAACCGTGGACTCGACGCGCAAAATTAATCTATCAACAAACCGGCACTTATGAACCCCCACATAAACACACTTCTCACTTTGAGTTCCAAACGTCGAAAGTTCTCTCCGATTCGTCTTCCTCTCGTTCACTTTTTCGCGCGAAATTCCTATATGGTTCTTCTGAGTGCGATCACTTGTGACCGCGCTGCGCGAGAAAATACTCGATCTGCTGCAGACAGAGCAGTTGTTGGACCAGGCTTTGCAACGGGTCTTGGCCCGGTTGTAGTTGACCCTGCTGCTGCCCATGGAGTCCCTGCGGCTGCGTCAAACCTCCACCAGCAGGCTGAGCAGACGAAGGCGGCAGCATCGGGGCGCCTGACTGCTCGGCCATTAGTTGTCGCTGCAGCTGTTGTGCCTGGTAATGAGCCATCGCCATCAGCTCCGAAGATTCCATGCCCATTGAGGCAGCTGCAGCGGCGGCGGCGGCGGCCACGTGACCCAATTGCGGATGCTGCTCCGGATGATGATGAGCTGCTACCGATGGTGCTGTTGGCAGACCGGGCTGGCAGGTCAAAGCCGGAAGTATATGCGATGACAGTCTGCCAGTCGCGGAGCCGGCTGCGGAGGCCAAATAGGCGGCGGCAGTGGGGAGGCTAAGATTCTCGCCCCGCTAGGGAGCCACGTTCTTGGGCCTGCGCCCCCGTCGCCCCCTGGTGGGGGGGCGCGGGGACTCCTGGCCTCACTGGCTCACTGCGGGGCTCTTTTTGTCCTGCTGTTGTTGACTTGCATCTTGGGATCCTTGTACACCCGCGGGCGTCCCTGCTTGACCACCTTGAACGCCCTAAAAATAACACCATTTAGTTAAACTCTAAAGCTATATTTATACCATGCTTACAAATAATAGCTAGTCAATATCGTTTGAACCTTAACATTTTTTAAAAACTTGCATATTTACATCTTATTTTGCAAACCTAAGTTCTTTTATGTTTATTCAATTTACATATATGTTTATTCAATTTACTTTATTACTTCGCAAACCTAAGTTTTCCCATGTTCAGAATGATGTTCCAGTTTTACGATAGGTACCTGGCTTCCAGGTCCGCCTTGTGGTGGACCGGGACCACGATCTGGAGGCCAAGAATTCCCAGGCGTCGGTTCCGAATGGAACTGATGCGGATGCGGCGGTGGACCACCTGCCGTATCGTGACTATGGGGGTCCAGATTGTTCGCGGCATCATACTGGGTATTCTCTAACCTCGTTATTAATCGTTCATCTTCATCCCCGAATTCCCCGCCCATTAGAGAAGGTTCCCCTACGACCATCACGTCCTAAAGAAAGCGCTAGTTAGTGCCTATTTCACACACACATACTGTATAATAAAAACTTAAAAACTAAATTTTACAAACTTACCTGCGACGCTAGGGAAAAATTTGGTCCTGGTGACCTTTTCTTACTGGGCGCAGGGGGCGCATTGTTTCCCGGTCCGGATGTGCTACCCTTCCTCTTTCTTCTTTTACTGGCTGGTCGTTGCGACTCTGAAGAAGAACGTACATCTCGTGAGCATGACGCTGCGCCACGTTTGGCCACGTGTGTAGCTAACACACTGATAAACGTAAAGAGCACTACCCAGCTGTGGACCTTTCTCATTATCAAAGGTCTCTGACTTGTACAAGCACAAGCATGCATCGATAAACAAGACATATAGACATGTGTATTCATCAGATCTATTTCTATGTTTCTCTCACGAATACAATTTGTATTTTGGACACTCAGAAAATCTTTACAGAGAAACACGCTTGACATAGCTAATATATTTGGTTAATAACGCGTCCCACCAATTTGTCGCGAACAAACCGGCGGAATTCGAGGTGATCGCGAGAAAGAAAACACCGGCGAACAACATCAACAGCATTGCCGGTAGAAAAACCGATTTCTCATTGTCGTTCTGAACCGTCGGCCAACTCAACTTCCCCACTGGCTGGTGCTTCTCATGTAAAGCAACTGTTCGTCTACCTCTCTTACCCGGCGGGGCAACTATCCTCTGCCATTTCTGGAACAAGGTTGTTTTCAGACAGTCACGAGGAGACAACGCGTAACACTTATGCCTCGACATCAGCTCCTGCATCGGCTCCAAGATCACGCACAGCTGGAACAATGAGAATTGTCAATGTGAGAACACGATCAAACGAGCAGCACTTCAAAAAGGAAACGTATATTTCGTTAATTAATATTGTTGATTGATTGATATTACTCATCGCAAAACACACAAAAATCGCGCGATAATATTTGATAATATTTTGTAGAACGACTAAAGAAAATTTCACGCGCCGACGATGTCTATCCGGCAAATTACATGAACTTTCATCATCGGTGAGATTCTCCATCCGCGAGAAGAAACTATTCACGACATGCACAGGCCGTTTCCGAACATCATGTACCGGTCCAACAATGGACGAGGACTTTCCCGCAGCCGACGTAACAATCGACAGGCTTTTCAAACGGCTTCGGGAGGATACACGGCGAAATTGCGCGGGCGCTCCGGTGAAAGCGCTTCCGAGCGCAGCGAGAAGGTGGATCCGTAACCCGGATAGCCGGAGATACACTTTCGCGAATGTGGGCGTGTGTGTGTATGTGCGTCGTCGACCGTGTATTGTAAGAGTCAACACGTCACTTATGACTATTGTTACGAGAATGAGACACTTACTCTAAGGTAGTTGAGGGTGGCGTTGGACATGCCCTGCCTGGTGATGTTTTTGCTGAGCTGCTCGATCATCGTCGGGTCCTGCTGCATGCCAACGACAGATCTTGGCATGAGCTCCCGATATGTCCTTATCGTCATGTGCCATGACTTTATCCTCATGAGATCGTCGAAGGTGAACTCCAATATTAACCTACCCTCCGTTAACACCTGAAATGAGTTTTGCATAACAATATCTGTCTCGTCTATTTCGGGAGTCTGCTTGATTTCGCATGTCAACGCCGGTCTCGTCGCGAGAGAGAGTTCACGAAGAACTTGAAGCCGGGAAACAAAGTTTCACAGAAATTACGAAAATTCAATTAAACTTTAATCCCTTTTATATCCCTTCGCAACATTTTTTTGCAGTCGAATTGGAATAGCAATCTTTATTTGTTATCTACACACACATACACACACATATTCTCTCTCTCTCTTTCTCTCGTTTACATAAATACTATATGTTGCAATAAATAAGCTTTGTAATCACGTAAACCACGAAAGTTTTACTACTTTTCCGCTCAATTTATGTTTTAGTTAGTATTTCAATTATTTTCATTTAGTTCAAATACACATATACAATATCAAATATAATAAATTCTGTTACAGGACTATTCGTACCTTAACGAACATCGGCTTTATGTACTGCGTGACCATCGTGCACTGTTCGCAGTCCAATGATATTGTGGTAGTATGAAACGACTCCTTCTGATTCTTCAGTGTGTAATAAAGTTCTGTCACTCCGCCGTCGAATATCGAGCGGAAGTATCTAGGTATTAACGTCCTTCCTATCGCTGAAAGGATAAAGGTGAGAATAGTTTACAACTTAAATACGATAAACGTGTTTTTTCGTTTCTTTTTTGTGAAAAATACGAGGCGATAAGATCGACAACTTTATCTTGAAACCGAT
>QVOA01002296.1:0-63001 GCA_014825685.1 Pseudomyrmex cubaensis
CGCGACACTCGTCCGGTCGTTTTTATCGGCCGCGGGTTCAATTACCATGGTAAGTGACTCGCACTCGCGCTTACATACGAGCAGGTGAGATTCTCGACCGACTCTCGTTTTACTGGGTCGATTTATTCATTTGCATTTTGCCCTGAGCACCTACACACCTGTTTCTTTGCGCCAACACTTAGCAGTCAACACTCCAATGAATAACATTGCCGGTACTTTCGTAAAGAGATTTTTGCGAAAGTTAACACAAATATTTCAACAACAAAAATATCTTATGATGATATCCATAAAAGATTTTTATTTTTTTATATCAAGTATAAAAATAAAAGGAAAATCGTTTAAATGTATGTTTAATTAACTTTGCGTCTCGAAAAAACAAGATATGACTTCAAATCGGCCGAGTTCAAAAACACAAATTCGAACAGGTGATAAAGATTTATCACCTATTGTTATCGGGAAGATATCACGTTACGCGCTTTTTGTGGCACACGAGCGGCGCCTAAAGGCCAGAACGTTCTGACCAGAAAACATGGAACTAATTGCCATGCCTTCTTTCTCGCGACCACCGCATTCTCGGAATGTTTGGTCGTAGCGATACGCGGCCGATTAACGCACAAAATGCCTTTGCGATCGTTCTCTGCATTCTTAAGTTGTAGTGACAGATGACTCTTTATCTACTTTGACAAATTATTCTGTTCCATCACTTATAAGTCTTCTTTTTCCTACTCTATTTCGTAACTCACTTTTATTCAGCAAACTCTCAGATACCTATACTCACGTTACAAAGATTTTTGTCTCCTTTCGTAAGCTATAATAAAAAGAAAAGATAAAAAAGTGTTGTCAAGTGAAATTTGACGGAACACACTTTAATATTAAGTTTAAACAAAATGTGCAAATTATACTTACTACTTTAAGCATTTGAAGTAAATGAACTAATCCTGGTTCAGCTTCGGCCAATGGGTCGGCCAATGGGTCGGCCCATGCATCGGCGACAGCATTTGCTTGCACAGGAACACATCAAAACGTCAGGAATACATCAGGAATAACTATATTATCGTTTCGTTATTGCATACATCTTACGTACATGATATCTATAAAACAACGTTTCTTAAAACGTGAGTTAAAAAATCGTGCTTTTAGAAGATAAACTATTTTACGATTTGTGCAAAGGAGAGATAGAGAGTATACAAATAACAATAAATTTGTACCATTTACATAATAAAAATTACAAACTATAAAAACTTATCTTGGCGCGATGTCCTTTAAGAATATTACGTGTAACTATTAAGTGTTTATTTTATAACATTTGAACGATATATAATATACATGTGTGCATACATGTATTATATACATATATATATGTTTTTGTGCACATAAATAGGTAGTATATATAGAACACATACAGAGAACAAAAGAGAGAGAAATGTATTCTTAATTTTAGAGATTGTATGAGTTTTTCAAAACAAAACCGAATCGCAATCTTTTATTAAAACGTAGACGGAATTAATTACGGAAACCGTGTCGAATTATCCCGAATTGCCGCGCGCGGCGTGTACGACGTGCATTACTGCGCGCATCGCGACAGGACAAAGAGGAGTTACTAATTTCGTACAAGTCTATATTTGGGGTCTCGCGTGTGCTCCTCGCCTTCGTCGCTCTCTTTTTTTCTCTCTTTCTCTCCATCTCTGCACGGGACTCCGCGCTCGTCCTTTTAATATCGTCGCCGGAGCCCCAGACTCCATAATATGCGAGGTCCGTTCGTATACGCGGGGCCAGGACTCTGGGACTCCGGTGCTTGTCGGTCAGTATAGGATATAGGTACCGGAGCCTTAACCGTCGCTTCGGTCGCTAAGGCTAAGCGTGTATACATGCTCGGTGCATAAATAAGGAGCGCAGCTCAGGAGGCATTAAATCACGTGCGAAGATCGCGTGTGTGTGCGGAGGGAAGAGAGAAAGGGAAAAAGAAGGAAACGAAAGCGAACGGGCGCAGAGAAAGGAAAAGGGCAGAAAGAAGAACGGGAGAAAGGAGAACGAAAGCGGGAAGGTATAAGAAACGAAGATGGAACGGCGAGGAGACACGGACGCACGGGATTCTCGTACCACCGGATCCGCAGGATGCATCCTTTCGAATCTCGAGTGGCGAGATGCGCGTTCGCGTCGCTCGCGCGTTTGCTGCTCCGGGCACGCACCCCCGCCGAGCCAATATGCCCCTTGCATCAACCGTTGCCCACCTTCTTGAGTAGTCGATGCGATTACGCCGAGAGGTACCTGCAGACGTGTAGCCGCTACGACGGGACGCGCGGACCGGAGCCCAGTTTCAGAGATGCGCGGAAGACGCGCCGCGGGCGCTGTAATTAAGCCGTTGCGCGATCGAATCCTGTCGCGAATGGACATCGACTTCTAATAGCGCAACTGGTGTTACTTCCTGCACGCTCTTTCTCGTAAACTAGCACTGCTAACTAGACGCACGAATAATGAATATTCAAAAGATGGATTTCGGGACGAATATGCGCGTCAAGAAAAATGAAAGTTTAACATAATCATTGTATCGCCAATATTGATGAATTATTCAAAAGTGTGATATATATAAGAGACGGTGTTACATGTTTATAAAATTTTCTTTCTACATATAATTTCTATACATGTCAACGTTCTTAGCGCTTTAAAAAAAATTTGCGAAATGTCTGACTTCAAGAAGAAACTTAGTTGCGATTTTCCTTGATTGTAAAAAGTAATAAAATCGAGGCAAACAGGTGAAGTACTCTAAGGTAGGATAAGTAGACTCTTGAAGTAGATACATAGAACTCAATTCGCGAGAGCGCCGTCCGAATCCCGTAACGAGACGGCGCGCAAAGTGGAAAGGAAGAAACGAGGTAGACCTGAACGGTATCCAAAAACGCCTCGTGCAATCTATCACGCGCAAAGAGCGCAGCAAGAAGCAAAGTTAGGAATGTTAATGTGGGCAGCGGGAGCAAGGCAGGTCGGTACGCATGCGCCACCCCCCGCGGAGCCAATCACCGCCCGAGAAATGGTAGCTGCGCCCGAGTCAGCTCCTCGCGAGGCACCATATCCTCGCGAAGATGGAAGAAGAATCGCACGGGGTTCCTCTCTCGCGCGGGTTTCTCTCCTCCGCCCCGTACCCGTTCTCTTACCATTTCAACATTGGATAAAACGCGAAGGAGGGAGGCGTGGAAACGAGGCAACGGCGAGAAAGAGCGAGAGTAATGAGAGAGGAGAGAGAAGTCCGTCGTGGAAGCCCGGACGTCGTGAGAGGACCAGAAGAAGGAGGAAGAGGCTGATTGCGTCCGGGGCGCGTAAATCTTGTTGATGGAAATTGTTCGCGGACCTTCAGTTTGTTCGGCGATTACATCCTGCGGCGAACGCGTTCGCCGGTAGCGGGGCCTCTTCTCTCTCTTTTCTTCTTTCGCTCTTTCTACTTCTCTATTCTTTCCTTCCTTCGTCGTTCCCTACACCTATCCGTCCTCCGCGAAGGTCCTCTTTCTTCACGGACGCCGAGATTAATGAGCGCACCGCTCGGTACTTTTAATTCCGAAGAGCGAGTGCAAATAAGTACCGCCATCCGTCTTGCCCGCCAATTACCACTGGGCAGCTCTCTCTTTCTGGTCCATTCTGTACTCTCGTTTTACTCGCCTTTCGCTCTCTTTCTCTCTCTCTTTCCCTCTTTTCGCGTCTTTACGCAACCGAGTACGCATTGCGTTCGGTATTTGCGCCGGTGATTTCGAACCGCGGTAAGTTCGAAAGCCTTGATGGATACCGGGAGCGTCGGGAACTGGTAGCGCGTAATAAAGACGCGCCGTCCTGTAGCCGCGAGTTTTTTTTTTTTTTTTATTTTACTCCTCCCGACCATTCTCCCATTCTTTATACTTCTTCTTTCTCGGATTTTAATTCGCACATCACGCGCATTAAGTCCAACGTATGTTACTCATTGGTGCACGTGTATTTCGATTTGCGTTATCTCACCGCGAATAATGAACGCGTTGAATCCGCGAACGTACGGCCGCACGCGCGAATGTGTGTTCTCTCTTCGACGAGAAGAACGGGACGCGATAACTGGGAGAAAAAGATTCTCACGCGATGTTTCTCGCAAGAGTGTAGAGAAGCGTAAAGAACTTCGTTAACTCTCTCTCCCCGGTTTATTAACTCACGCTACGCAGTAGGAAATATAATATATGGCTCAGTTGTTCGAGCGACAAGAGTTCCGTTCTAAATATAACAACACAACATGATTACCTGCTGTCAAACTTGTTTTAACGATATTTTTTTCTACTCGAAAGCGGTAAATGAGATTTTATGGCAATTTTATTACACACAGAGATAAAAAATCTACTGATTTGTGTATAAAAAGTACGTCTATATAATTTTTTTTTATTAATCTCTTTATATGTAATGTAATCCGTGATTTCCAAGTAACCGTCGTACGTCCGATGAACAAATGATACGTTACACCCACGTCTGGGGTACGCCCGAAACTGTCCGTAGACGCGAACACACGCGGCCTCGTATATAGCACGAGGATCCCAAATTAGAGGAATGTCTGATTTACATCTCGAGATATCTCGGATGAAGCTATAAATAATTTCGGTGGTGGAATGTTAATGCGACCCTAGGCCAAAAAGGACTGAGCGAATAGTCCGCGGACGACCTCCAGTCCGCGCTCGACGTTCAGTCAAATTGGAAATACTCCTACCACGATCTCCGTTGTCTTCTCACAAAAACAGCGACGTGAAAATAGTTTCACGTTTGTTCTTACACAGAGATCGATCGAATAAACGAGCTAACAGTCCGAACCAGTCAGTCTTTGCGAGAGATTTTTTAATTGATTTCTTTTTCATAGAATTTTTGATATACACATCAAATTGTTTCTCTCGGAGAATTTCATCGTGCGATCTATACATGATGTATCTTACGGCAATGATAAGTGAAGATGCGAGAGAGAGAAAGAGACGTGGAGAGATGCGCAACGGCTGAGACAGGGGACAGAAGGAAGCGAGGGGGGTCGAGAGCGAGGGTGCGAGAGCAGGAGTAGAGCGCAGGGAGGCGGAGGGAGAGTCGAGCTGTCAGAGGCAGAGACGTTCTGGGATGGCCCCCATCCTAGTCCTCGTCGTCCTCCTCGTCTGTAATCGTGGGGGCGGTAACGTAGTCCTGTGCCCGACAGGATCACATCGCCAGCGCCGCTACTGTGTACCTATACCTACGTACGTATAACACAACGCGTGGCGGCTCTGTCTGGCAAGCAAGTAACGCGGACTGCCAATCTCGACCGCCTAACGCAAAATCAAGTCAGAGATTGTCCCATTGTATACCTAACGCTCTTCTCTTCGCCCTGCCTTCAAGAAGCTGCGAGATAACCGCTCGCAGAAGGTCGAAACTTGCACATGTAGAGATAAATAATAATATCGTGTAATAGATTGTTGCGACGTTGGAAGAAGAAGAGAGTTGAAGAGCGAATTAAAAGAAAACTCGATTTTTGCTCTTACACCATATTGTTTGCGCGCGATGTGTTGACATGTAAATCGATTAATCCGACAAGCGGTTAATTGTGACGTACACACAACCCTAAGTCACCACATTCACAAATAACGACTGTCTTTACGGAGTATGACACATGCGTTATGATTATGCTGGATAAAATAGAATACGAGACGCAATCAATCACAATATCGGAGATAATCGTTGAGTAATCTGATCCGCAAAGAAGAGAGGATAAATAATAAGTCCGCAATGTGCGGTAAGAGGACCAAGAAATATATCCTTCGTCCCTTCTAGCATCTTATTTCTACGAAAACTACTCGAGGGAGAGAAAAGCTTTTGAATCTGCTAAACATAAAATATAATAGTCATGTTGTAACTGCATTTTGTTTTTTTTTTTTTTTTTTTTATATTAAAAGAATAAAAAATTTTCTTTCCGTGTGAAATCTATTCATACGAAAATTTACGAGCATCTAATATAAACATGGAGATATACGTGTCGAAAAACAATCTATTCATACAACTCGATAACCGATCGTAAATCAGTATCGCTTTCCATCGAGTTCAATGCGGATTCGCGTATTTAATTCGGCCATATTTTCCGACGACGTGTAAAGGGGTTAAATCATCCGGGGATTAAGCGCAAGTACGCGGAAGATATTCCGCTCTCGCGTCGAAACACTGACCGCGGCCTTTAATTCCGCACGGGTCTGATCGATCGCGCTCTTTCTCGGTTCGCGAAACCCGACGGCAGGATTAATGGGCCTCCTCGCGAATACCGGCGTATTTCGCCACATTCCTCTGTCTCCGTGATCCCTCGGGAATCCCGAGCGGATAATATTCCGAGAGCCCGGGGATAAGGAAAAAGGAAGGGTCGCGCGCGGGAAGAAGTTGGTACGCGCGCGTACCTCCCGAGAGTTCGTCTCGACGACGCGACGAAGAAGCCCGCAATAATTTCAGCATCGATCATTCGCGGATCGGCCCGGTCGTTCGGCGCAAAAGCGTTACAGGCGAAACCTCCACGCGCAGTGTCGCAAAAAGCGTCACCGGCGAGCTGCGCACCGAGAACACGAAATACTTTATTCATTCCGGGGGTTTAGCTCGGAGGAGTAGAGGAAAGAGCGGGAGAAAGCGTGTGTGCGCTCGTGTGCAGTCATGTTTTAACGATAGAGTGTATAGAGATGCCAATAAATATGTCTCCGTCGGGCATGCAATATGTATGCCAGCGTCTGCCAATCCGCGGATAAGTCCTTGCGAAACCCAATTCACCGCGTCGCGACTTGTCCGCTTCTTCTTTGCTGTCTTCTTCTTCGTTGTCTTCTTCTCGTTCCCGGGGCCCGACGTCGGGCGACGTCGCAAAAACGGGACCTAACTTACGCACGAGCGGACGTATTGAGACGAAATGTACCACCGCAACGTTGATAATCGATACCAGAGTTCTTGAGCCGAATCCTCGTCGGAGTCGGATGTTTACACGGGATTCTGCGTTATTTTATGTCGTTGACGCATGTTCGCGGTACTACTCTAGTGACATGTGCAACCACCGACGAAGCACTACAAGATTTCGTGATACACATGTTCGAAGCACGTTAAACAGTCAATATTGCGAATTATGAGTTTGATCGCTTTTTAAATAAACTTGTACAAAATTTTTGAAAAAATGTAATTATCAGAAATTAGGAGAGCCTATACATTTGTAAATAGAAATAATCTAATCCGAAATTAGAAGGAAAGGTATTTATATCATACCGGCAAGACGGATTGATCGAAGGTAATTGAGGGTAAAATTAGCGGCTCGAAAGGAGGTTTCAAAGGATAGACACGCGACAGGCGGAAGAAGAGCTAGGGTTGCAAGGACAAAGCAACATTTAAATAGACCGTGAGAGAGAGAGAATCGTATGCCGACGAGTCCCTTTTTGCTGCGGGCGAAGGAGGCCGGGGCGCATCGGGTGGTCGCCGATCGCGACGGATAGACGTCCGATCGGACAGCAAAACATTCGCCGATCGAGCGTATTAACGATCTCATCAATAAAGCTTTCCCCCAGGTCCTGAGGCTCGGCGCGCGAGTTGAGTCTTCGGGTATCGTGCAAGAAAAATCGCCAATTTGTTGAATGCACTGGCCATAATTTTATGAAAAAAAAAAACCGGCGTATCTGCATTTCGTATATGCCAATTTTGGATTCAAAAAATCGTATGTGTACGCGCGTGTAGATGTCATGTACGAATCGAACGAGACATTTTTTCAATTTTATCGATACGCATTTCGATTGAAAAGATTTTGAAAACTTTGTGAATTTTTTTAAAAACGCGCTGATGTTTTCTGGCGAGATTTTTAATTTGATATTACGTTTAAGTAATTGTAAGATGGTTTTCCTAAAATTGTTTGAAACCTCATGATACATGAACACTTGTAACGATCGAGTCGGATCGATAGGAACAAAATTGGCTCCGACGTGCGAGCGGTATATTGAGAAAACTATCATGTTTAGAGAAAGAGAGAGAGAGAGAGAAAGAGGGTCTTCACACATTCACGCTTTCGAACTGGTTAATTGACGCTAGGCAGATGCATACTTGCTTTTACCGTCCCGGTAACCATATCAATTCTACGCGCTCGGCTACGCAAACAAACCACCGTATTTTCGGATGTTGACTCAGAGAGTGGAAATGTATACCGATTTACACCCTGATTCCGTACATCTACACGCGGTGGATGCCGTCGAAAACCGCGTTGCTTCAAGATGATTCTATCGCGTTTCAGATCTGATTAATAATTAAGGAAGCAATCCCCAGCGCAATCATTATAATTAACGTTTCTAAACAAGGCATTGTTTCTAGACCGGTTAGAGTAATTACTATGTTAGAGTAATTGTTGAATCACTCTCCCGTTTATTTGCAATCTCGAACAATCTTCCATCGTATCGTTAATTTACAAATATACAGAAACACGTAACTCATTATAATCAAAACAATTACATTTGATCATTTCCGCTTGCATTATTTAATGAAACACCGAACCACTAGTCCGCGGCACATACTTAACGCATATTATGTCGGCATGGGAGTACCTTGATTAAACGCGCCCCAGATTTATTTGCCGCACAGAGGCTACCTTGCGTTTTTTTTATTTCTATTCCCAGCTTGAGCTCGCGCGCGCGCGCGCGCGATTTAAGTGCAGATTTCCGGCGAGTCGTGCGAGATAACGTCATGCGAGAAGTTCCGCTTCGCGATCGTCGAACATAAAGGAAACATAAAGAGGGGCTTTTTCTTCCCGCTCGTATATCAAACGTGGTCTCGTGGTAATAATATCTAGTCTCTTCCGATCGCGCACGACAATCCTAAACCGAGACGTGACGCTGTCGTATGCACAAAGCGAATTTGTTTTTTTTTTATATATAATATTATTTTAAAATAAATGTAATATTTTCTATCATGTTCATTACATTTGCGGTATATGCGCAAGTACATAAACGTTGTATATATTCGTTAAAAAAAACGGACATGTGCACGTGGCGTAAAGTATTCACGATGGGTGCTTGCACTCGTGTAGTGGTGCAACGCGTGGCGGGTATATATTTTCGCGCGGGGCGTCGAAAATCCGTGTGGACTATGAGTTACTCTCTGTGGCTTCCGTTAAGGATAGGGGAGAGGAGATACGTTTTTATTCATGGGTGAATTCGCGCGCCCCGATGCAGTCAAACGCGAAACGAGGAACGCACGACGAAGAGAGAAAGAGAGAGAGAACGACTCTTGATTATTCGCGTTATTTATGATAATCGTACACTCGCGATTTCTATGAAAATTTTCTCAGAAGAGACCGAGACGTGTGTGCGACAGAGAGAAACTGTATTACATAATTTATTATCCGCTTGTGTCGTGCGACGTTTGTTTTTTTTTTCGTTTTCTTTCTCGTACGTGCGATACGACTTCATTAGTACGCTGTTCAAGTTTGAAAAACAAATTCCTCGCGAAATCGCGTTGAAATCTCGGTCGTAATTTTCGTCCGAGACATTACGCTTAATGTTACAGGAAAGTATTTAAGAAAGATTCGATTAAGTTATCATTTTACGATAATATCGCGTCTCGTAGAAGAATTGGGGAATTTACGCTCGGTGAAAGTATCAATTAAGCTTGTATACTACCGGAATATTTTGGCGGGATGAGGGAACAGGTAAGTTACAGACGCTCGTTACCGCTAAACTATTCTTAAACTAAACGGTTTATCGCCCAACCCTTAACGGTGAGAACTGTGCAATTACCGAGCCGCTTTTACCGGCCAGATTCGTGCGACACACACACGCACACGCGCGCACGGTTATATAAAATATGGTAAATCGTAAACTCCCGCCGTTTATATTATGCGCCGAAGCAAGAATCTCCTACGCGCGCACAAAGACAATCTACTATCAAATTAATTCGTGGCCGAAGCGCATTTCGTCCGAGAAAGCTATAACTTTTATTGCCTCAAAACGACGATCTTCGCGACGTTCTAAAAATCCGTCGTCTGATTCAACGTGACATGTTGCCGAATAAACGTGAAAAGTATTTAAAAAATTAAAGCAAGTCAAGCGCGGTAATTTATCCGCGTTCGTTTCGAACAATTGTTCTCGCGGAAACAAGTAAACTTTCGACAAAAATAACTCTCGAGTTAATGTAAATTTATACAGAATCCAAAAATCGACAAAATGATAGACAACACGAGTTATATTTCTTCACGAGCGATAGCGGACGAACTCATGCGCGAAGTTGCGCGAAACGATCGGCCCACCGTATGATCATCGCGTATATATGGGGCGGAGAAACGAGGGATGAACGTGTCAGAAGCAGCCTCTGGGGTCTAATTATGAGTTTGTACAGAGGGTCGGTTAGTCAACTCCTCCGCGTGAGGAAAGGACCCCATTGACTCATTGACCGAAATATCTTCATTGAATTGTGTCTCGAATGAATTAATTGTACGTATATTATGTACGCGAACCGTAATAACGAGCGAGTGTAACGAGAATCGAAACTATTGTCGTCTGTGTGACTAAGTCGAGAGAGCCTTTATCTCGTGTGTATATACGGGCATACGCTTACGAGTCGAGTGTAATATCGACGCGGTGATGGAAAAAGGAGATTTCAAAGGGAACAGTCGGTATCCGAAAGATTTAAACGATATCAAACAGCCGTCCGACGTCGGAGAGTCAAGATTGAGCGATCGGCGTGCCCGGATCGCACAACCATAAATAATCCCCACAGAAATCGTGGTGTCATTAAGATCTCGTCGTGTCCCGATGCTCTCTCGCACCGGTGTAAGGTGCGTGTCCCGAAGAAGCGGAAAGAGTGGCGGGAGAGGGATGAATCCCGCGCGCCGGCTGTGGGACGATGGGTGGAGGTGGGGTCACGAGTCGACGGAAAGTTCGCCCCGGCAATATTTCGCGGCGTGGTCGGACAAAAGGGGACACAATGCCGAGGGCAGGATCGATTCTCCTCGCTCGAGAGAAGAGAGGATAGCGGGCCGAGAGAGGACCGAGGGCCGAGGTTGCGTTGCACGAGAAACGCCGAGGAAAGAGAGTGGGCCACATTGTTGCCGAAACGATGCTCACCGTCGGGCTTGGGGAAACAACCGAGCCACCGGACTCCCGAGAGGCGTAATTAATCACTTTTTGTTGCGCAAGGCGGCGGAGAGAGAGAAAGTGAAAGAGAGTGAGAGAGAAAGAGGAGATTCCCGCATTGGGAAGCTCTCGAAGATCGGCACCCACGAGTCGATGGCCTTGCGCCGGGACTCCCGAATCGATTTTAAAATCACTTGCTAATTAAGGAGGTCAAAAGACATCACTAAAAAACTACAAGTCTTGATATAACATTTCAAAGCAACGAGTGAGAAAAAGTAACTACTACATATTGACAATTTTGTTTCAAAAATAATATAACAAATACGTAATCATTTGAATCATTTAAACAACTTTCTCCTAAGTTGTGTATAAATTTACACGAGATCGAGTTTGGAAATCACTTTCTATACGTAGCGTCTTTAATATTTGAATTTGCGGTATAATTGCTAATTGTAACAATTTGTAAAATTGACGCGGTCAACGTCTCTCACAAGCGTCATCGCGCAGAAAGGATTTCTGTCTCGACGTTTACGAATCGCTGCGTCGCGGCTGATCATCGCGAAATATCATATTCGCTCATCGTCGCCATCCCCTTCTGTCTCACGTTCCCACGACGAAGATCAGCGACCGACGCAGTTCCTCTCTCTTCTGTGAGAGAAGGCCCCCGAGAAGCTTTTCGGCTATGATCCGGTAATTACCAACGGAGCTAGAGGTCGTTGGGGCTGTTAACGTTCGGCGGCTAATGGTATGCACGCCGGCAATAAAAAGCCTTGGAACAACGGACAGAAATCAAGGGAAAAGAAAATAGACGGATGAGGAGAACAGGGGGTTGAGAAGGGAGGAAGAAAGAGAGAGAGAGAGAAAGAAGCCGCCCGATGAAGAGAGGCCGTATATGTGCGCGCTTGCACACATACGGCGGCTGCAACGGACGAAACAGGGTTCCGAAACGACTTTACGGGAATTACACCCGCGAAATCGGGGAGATATGGAGCCGCGAAATGCGATGTGGCCATCCGTCACTCTCGCGGCCTGCGATGTCCGCGCTCACCCGCTCGCCCGACCGACCGACCGACCGACCGACCGACCGGCTGCCTGGCCGATTCGCTCGGATCCTCTCGTTGTCTCTCTTCTCCTCTCGCAGGTGGATTCTCTCGCGAGACAGAAGAGCCGCAGCCAAATAACACCGTCCCACGGATGCGTTGTCATCCGATGGTAGACCCACCGACGTTCACTTTCGTGCATAGATTAACATTTCCGCATATTTGATATATTGTTTCTTCGTTTTAATTGTAAAAATAAAACACATATATGTATGAACGAGTTCAGATCGCGTTAAAATCGTCACAAATTCTACGTAATCTACGTTTTATATATTAGTTGAAATCAAAACGCAAAAATGTAAAATTGAAAGAGCGCTAACAAACAAAAGAAGAGCGAACGATAATCGAATTTACAATCTAACATAGTTGCGATCGGATAAAATGATCGAGATAAAGTCGTTGCGTATAAATGTGTACGTAAGGAAGATATTGCTCGTATTTGCTAGAGGTTTGATTTATGAAGCGATGACGCTTTAAATGAATGTCCCAAGCGAACGGATCGCAACGAGATCTGACCGCACACGACGTACGTTCTCGACCGATATCGCTCGCAATATCTCTCTTTTACGCAGTGTGTCGAAATTAATGTTATTCGCGATGTCACGCGAAATTAATTCAGCGGCATTAACATTGCGAGTGTTGAAATTGAATTACGGAAAACACCGGTCATGATTCCACACCGAGAAAAGATCGCACGTAAGAGAAACAAAAACACGCGAGAAAACAATTCCTTTAGCCCGCTGTAAATTTATTTTGAAAAAAAAATTTTGTTTTTAATTCCACAACACGTTCGCTGCTTTTTAACTTTCACATGCGAGAGAATGCTCTCGTATCGCAGTGGACAACGACGAATACATCTCCGGAATGTTATTTCACACGCAGAACGTGGTGTGCTGCTTTCACGGACAAAAACTCATTAAGATAACCCCCACCGAGCTCTCCTAGACAAAACTGACAATCCTGATGATCCTGATCCTGGCAGACAGGTTGGAGCCTTCCTCACAGATTCCTGGAAGAGATTCCAAACGCATCCTCCCGTATCCAACCTGGACAGGTGCGCAGTTTCTGCCCTACGGCAAAAGCGGACTAGCTGCGGGTGTCAGGAACGTATCTTCTTGAATTATTGCATTTCTCGAGTTCTAAGCGGTAGTTGCCTAATGATTCTCTTTTTTTTCTTCCCCGAAAGATCATCACCGTTTGATCTCTTGATGAGTCATCACGCGAATCATCTCGTCATTGCAACTCTTGCTCGTTCCGTACGTTTTTTTATCGATTTGTTGTCATGTAATTACATAAGTATTAAATAAAAATTCGCAAAGAACAATTATTTTTGTCTGAACGATAGTTTTCATTCTTAAATAGCACTACCTTTAAAATAAATTTGAAGAATTTAAGAATAAAAACAATCATTTGTGGAAAAATCAACAAACTGCGTCAGAAATTGCTGTTCCATTAAAGTGAAGTGAAAATGAAAAATGTCGACTGGTCAAATGACAAACGACCGCAAACTCATAAACGATCGAATGGCGCACACTCAAGAAGAGATCATTGTCCGAGTGAACATTATCCCTCCTATAGTGTATCAAATCTGTTACTATGTATTGTTGCAATGCTGTGAAACCAAAAAAATGTTTTGTCTATCGCGAAAGAACAAAATTCTTATTCGAATAATTGAAGACGACGTACGCGTCGTGCGAAGTCCATGGGAATTACGCCGATCGTACGGTCTGTAAATAAATACCCGTTGGAGATGTTGTCTCGGTATGATTCGTGGACATTACCAATCATCGCTCGCGCAGAACGGCGGCCGGCTACGCACATATTCGGAAGTAGAAGGCGCGATCCCAGACCGGCGGCGCGTATTCTGTTCAACAGCCCCGTGCCGTTCGTCTCCTTCCTGCGGTGGTCGTCGTCATTGTTTCATTGTGTTATAAACGCATTGCGTGCGCTTAGTGCGTAGAGCGAGGGTGTATCGATTGCCCCGCCCCCTGCTGCGTAGCCATGACGACACACCCTATCCTATCTAACCCCTAGCCTAACCTCCGGGTTCTCCGTTTCAGTCCCTCGCGCGCCAACATGGGGTTCCTCCCTTCCCCGAAAAGCCCCTGAGTTGCGTTCTCGAGGAGGAGGACGAAGTGACAGTGGACAAGGAAGCCCCTGTCGTCGGACGACGAAACAAGCGACCTGTCACGACCTTCTCGCGCGCATCACGGAAATCCGTCACCTTCTACGCGCGTATCACGCTTGAAGAGTGATGATACCTTGAACATTGTATACCACGTCGGTTCGTACTACAAGAAATACATTACAGAACGAATTATCGCGCGATTAGATTAACAAGCGTAACGATAAAGGTATTTCACTGTAAAAAATTGCTCCTCGAGAAATTTTTTTCGCTATTCTGTCCATTTGATTGCGTTTAATAAGTAAAATTAAACCGATATCACAAAACGTACACGACAAGACACGTTGTTGTGAAATAAAAGAGCTTGAAAATTAAACATCTTATAATTGAATAAGAGAAACTTATTTCTTTTTAATAGAAGCAACAAGCGTGATGAGCAAAACATACAAGTCAAAAATCTTCACCGACAAAAGCACCGAGGAGGATTGCATCGAGAGCTCCTCTAGCGGAAAATGACGATTCCCGGAAAGTCGTGAAGCTGAGGCGAACGAAAAAGTTTTTAGGGGCCCGAAAGGTCTCAAGAGAGTTCGCCTCGTGGGTCCCAAGTCGAGAGCACAATACGTCTCATTATGTTATCCGCGCATCTCTCGACACAGCCATTTATCATTCCTCTGCCCGTATACCAATATATATCGATCCCCTTCTTACGTGCGTAAAACTCGAGCCTGTTGTGGCACAGGCTGTCCCTGGGCCCGTTCGTGGGTTCTCGCGCGCGAGTCTTTGTCTATTGAAGAAAGAAACTCTCGACGAGAAGAAGAGAGAAAGAGAGAGAGAGAGAGAAAAAAAACAGGAATGAGACGCGCCTCGTAGAAATGGAAAACGATCATTTTGCCGATCGTGCGAACGATACCGGAGCGATTTACGGATAGCGAATCGTTCGGTGTTTCACCGGGACCTCCGTTAGTAATGGACCGCCGCAGCAAACTCTGTAACCCGCACGGTGTGCGTTGCGGAAATTTAAAGAGCGATATATAAATTATTCACGAGAGAATTGTTATCGCGCGTGCACTTTCAGGCGGATGCAAATAATATTTCTGCGCGCGCGATTACATATCCCGACGATATCTCCAAAGCTTGAGAACCGCGCGATGAAAGATTGATATAAAACATATCTCTCGAGAGAGAGTCAGTACGCGTGGAAGTCGAAGCAACCATTACTCAAAATAATTGAGGAAATTCTCGAGCACGCACGCATGTGCTCGCTCTTTCGTAAACTATTCAATAAAACGAGATTATCATTAACCTTTATAACAAAATGCGAGCGATTAATCACGAAAATGGAAAACGTCGTTTCGAGAACTTGTGCGTTATTTGAAATCTACATGCATATGCGTCGAAATTGTCGGATATTAAAGGTAACGGTGAACACAGGGGGGAACAGCGAACAATTACTGACAGAAACGCGCATAGATTTAAGCGCGGTACAATCTATGCGATAGCAACGATCAAAACAGTTCGCGCCACTTATTATTCATGAAATCCGTGATTTGTATTTGCGGCGTGTATCTACGCGCGCGTGTACGTACACGCGGACGCGGTGGTTAAACTCTGCGTACGCGGTTACACGTACGTGGGTGGCACGGATATGTGCGCAAATGAGCGTCGGTGGAAGAGATCGCTCGACGTCGGGTTCACGAATGTATATGTATGGGAAAGAAAAATCATCCATCACGTTCGAGGCCATCCTCGGAGTTGGCAGTGGTGGACGGACGATGTTTTGGGCATCGTTTCTCTATAGATGCGCGCGCGTCATAAAATTGATGAGCGTCTTTGACTAATTTATTACACTGAAAAAAACGCACGAAATTTATAATGATCGGGGTGAGACTTGGTTTTTTTTTTTTTTTTTTTTATGAACGGTATAAATGACCGCACAGCTTACTTTTCGACTATTGAGCTTATTGTATATCAAATTGAGAGGATTCTCATTTGTGAGACAAAAGCAGCGGAATTATAGCCTTAAAAAAAGTTTTTAATACGTCATTTTTCTCTCTTCGCGATTGACAGCAACTTCGAACACGATGTACTTGTGTAATGATCAGTTTTCATAATTCTTTTTCTAATTTTTTTGTTGAACGTACATATGTACTTATTATATTTCAAAATCCTGAAGTACAAATAAAACGCACGACGGCGAAGATGCACGCGCATTCAGCAGAGGTTTCAAAAGTCTCATCCGAGTACGACGACGCTTAATTAATAAACTCGCGATCTTATCGAGCGCAGCAAGACACACATCCTCCCTTCTTTTCTCTCGTGTCCTTCTTCCCTTTTCGTTCGCTCGGTATTTTTCTTCCCGAAGGAGCGGCGCGATTTTTGAATCGAGCGAGCGCGCGCTTGCAAGCGTGAAAAATGATGCAATTTTCGCGGCACGCCTCCCATAGCGCGCCTGAATCTCGCGTATAAAGGTGCCTATTAGGTGTATCCACTTGGTCTCGAAGTGTACGAGACGTTTGCGCGCGTTGATCGCGCGCGAATCTACTGGGTGCTCCGGCAATTCGAAATGCCGCTAAATTCGTTCCGCCGCAATGGCGCAAAACGAAAGCAAAATGAACAAATAACTCGCTCGATATTGCTTTTTATCGAGATTTATTCTCACCACGTCCGCCAATCGCTCTGTCCCGAATGGCTCATTTACGTTGCGGAAAAATCCGTAAGCACGCGAACGCGCGCGTTTTTTATCGTAATATTTTATAAAAGATTGTTTTTTTTTTCTCACACACGTAATGTAATAAGTTTTTGCACCGCGAAAACGATTATTTACACATGTATGTCTTCGTCTTTGTTCTCGCGAGTATATAAAGTCAATATATAAAATATAACGAATCGTATGTACACACGCACACACGCACACACGTCTGCTGGTGTACATATAACGCAGGTATGGTACACGCATCCACCGTGGGTCCTACGCCATATACCAACTTTATGAAAGAGACAGATGGAGGTGAGGGCGCGTTCGAACATCTGCCGGTGATGTACCCCTTGATATCGATCAATTACATTGTCCTGCATACCGGTCGCTTGAGTGATAAGACAATATCTTCGCGCGTGGCCGCTACGTAACTCCGACCTCACAAGTTTTTAAATAATAGCGCGATTTGTTTTGCTCACGCCACGCGAGAGAAGAAAAGTCTCTTACACGGTTTAGTGTTTGAACAAAAACGTGAATAATAATAGTATTGTTCAAAGAGAGCACGCATAAATGTTTTAATAAATGAGAAGTGATGATTAAACAATATCATCAAACTAATCGGAAAATTCTACGTTACGTGAACAATTGTCGAAACTTCAACGGATCTTCGAGGATTTTATGACGATCGTTAAATAGTCAGGAGTGAGCATTTAAATCTTGAAGAGCTAAGAAATCGAGTTTCTTCTGACGAAAGAGTTCTGCTCTTTCTTCAGCGCTAAAGATAGACGATCTACGAGCTCAAGGATCGAGAAATCACACGAGAGGCTCCACCTAACAGAGAATCATACTCGGCGAGTGGGCTCCTCGCCTCTTCTGCCATTGGTCGACACGTGTCCCGCCATTGTTTCATTCACGCCTGTTGCACGTTTCTCGTTTATCAGTCTCCCCTAGAGCTAAGCTATTGCATTTCTATGAGGTATTTACCACTCAGTACTTTTAATTTTATTTCATAAATGTTGTTTTAAACACACAACGGTAAGAACACGCTGTGAGTTATCGCGGTCGTCATCGTAGGCACGTGAGATTTATTTATCACTGCTAAAAGCCAATTACCAATTTATCATTATAAAATATATCCCCGCTGGAGATTAAATTCATTGCAAATATTTTTTTCATCGTTTTCGGCTTCTCTAATCTCTTCATTTTCTAAAAAAAAAAAAAAAAACGGAAAAAATTACCTAAGCCAACTTCAGATTCATGTTTAACGAACACTTTGTGTTTAGCGGACAAAATCAATCTGTAAAGACTATTCCCAAACGGAATTTGTGTCGGATTTAGCAATCTCACAAAACTGTAAAAAAGATCATCCATCTTATATTATGGAAAACTTCGAAAAGTTCTCTGGCAAACAACAAAGTTGGGCTACGACAAGAATGCCGAGGATCATTGATTACCTAAGGCAGATATGTAAATGGAAAAAACTTTCTTTTTTACAGAAAAACTCAAACCTATTGTAATAGCTATTCTATCTAATCCATGCAAAAAAAATTGACAAATGAATGACCCGAGAGCAACGTGTTGTGGCGTTGAAGTAACGGATTTTGAAAGAATGTTCTTTTAAGAAAGATCTTGCAAACTCTCGTAACGAGATCTCTAACCCTGAATTTCTTTGAAGAGTCTTTGTGAAAAACGAGTTTCCACGGGTACTTCAATAAAAGTCTTGTAACTTGGGAAAGGTCGGAAACATCACAGAGCACTCGTCGTCGCATTAAGTGAACGAATAAAATGCATTATTTACTTAGGCGCAAGCATGAAATACCTTTCTATCACACGATGTATTTTATTACATGATAAATATGTAATAATTTACTCTATAATCTGTCTGAAATATCTGAACGACGTAGATATGTCAATTATAATTCAAATGACAGAGGCAAATGTGGAACAACGACACGAAGTTTATCTCAATCGAAATTTGCGCTTTGAATAGAAAATCACAATCGAAGGAATAAAAGAAGAATGCGACTCTTCCGCTCGTGATTTTTTTTTGCTACAGCAAGCCTACCTGTCACGAAAAAACAAACAATGGAAGATGAGAAAACGAAAAGGTAATGCGCAGAATAGTCAGGGAGAAAAAGAAACGAGCGGTAAAACGTGTAAAAAGGGGTAAGAAGAGAAGAAAAGTAGAAAGGTCCACGGCGTGTTTTCCTTCTTATTTTCTGTGGTGTGCCATCCTCTACCTTCGTCGCGGAGACTATAATTTGGTCCTCGAAGTTGCCACGCCCACGCATATACATCACCTTACTATCGAGATCTCATAAGTCAGATAAGACTTGTCACTTTGTCGGCGTGCTATGTACGTACGCGCGCCCGTGTGTGCGCGCGCGCGCGCGAGACGCGCGGAATAGTGGAGATGAGAATCCGGATAACGACTTTGACCGAGAAAGTAGGAGAACCTGCGGATGAGGCTACAGTCACGATCAACTACGTCAACTTGAAGTCAAATTTCGTATCAGCACTGGCGGCTAGTTTTCTTGGAGTTTACTCGCGATTTTTTATAAGGCGCGAGTTAAAACCGATGCACAAAATTGAGGAACATATTTGTGAGAGATATTATTTTGCCTGTAAAGAAACTTTTTTGCTCTCTAAAATTTATTTAAATTTTTGAAAATGCTTTATAACCGACGCGTTTGAAAATCACGCGTAAAAGATTTGTTAGTTGCTAAAAGACGCGGCTCGGAAGGTGAAAATGGCACGATCGCGTAACCGGAGCCTTGATTATGATCGCTTCAAACTTCCTTTCAGGACTACGTTCGTCGGTGCGCCGTGACACGAATCCTTGACGCTTTTGACACGCGTTACATCAGTATGTAGCGGAGTATCAACCTGTCAGGGATGTTGCAGGGTGTGAAACCCCGTGAGTGGGTATATACGTTTGGATCCACGCGTATATATACAAGACATAATATACCAGGTGACCCTCCTCAAACCGAACCACGCCTAGTTAGCCACCATTGTGCACTCTGAAAGTTTACGAACTGGAAACGAATAATCGCCGCTCTCTTGACAACTTGATCGTTATACGGCTTTGGTAAATCCTACTTTCCACAAGAAAAAAAAACTTGTCTCTCAACGCATCGATCTATGTATGTATTCTTATCCGCGTATGTTTATAGAAATTTTATTACATTAACATAAATCTATGCTGTATGGATAAACAAAATCCGACTACATCAAATCTTTTCTTTACACAAAAATCTGACCACGTGCGTATTACATATTCTCTTTCATAAATCGAATTTCGAATAAGTATTCGACAAATAACCTTATAAATTGATCATTTATAAGTAAAATAATTTTTCAATTAAATTGCCTGGCGTATATGCAATTTCACATTCTAAGTTATTATCAGTAAGTCAGCAAAAACTATTGTAATATAATGAAAGAGCAATTGATATTTACGATTAGTTTTCAAAAGCGATTACTCCGATTGTTCGATCTCTCATTTGTGACGTTTCGTGATTTAATAACGCCGTTGAATCTATTGAATTATACACGAGATGTAATCCTACGTGTCGGATGTAGCGATCAAATGAGAAACGCTGCGCTGACCCACCGCAATTTTAATCCATCGTCGAGTCACGTGCTGTCAAAGTCTCCCCCCCGATCTCGCTTCCACCCCATCTGCGGTTGCATGTGGAAGATCAACGTATTATCTTGCACCAACAACGCGCAATCCCGCGCGGCCGGCTTTTTACCCGTCGCGTTATATTCGCCGGGTTCTGCGCTAACGCGAATTCTCATACGGGTGCGAGAGAGATTCTGTCCTAAGTAAATAATATCGCGATACCCTTGCGCGCAAACGCACCTCGGGGACTAAACCGCTCGTTTGCGCCGTCATATTTAATTCCCGAAAGTCATCCCCGCACGTGCGACATTCATCCTGCCATCGCGTGTTAATAATGTAAACACGATATAAAGGCTAAGAGGAGAAAGTTTTGAAAGCGAAGTTAATGTTCGGTGTATCATTTTGAAATCGTTAGTTAATGCACTGAGACGTTATTTATAAATGCCAAACTTCTAACAGAACGTTGCAGAAAAGACGTTCGATTTAACAGCAATTTCTTTCTTTTGCGATTGAGAAACGTGCGCAAATTTATTACCTTATCTCTGTATTTTTTTATCGCGAGGGACACGAAATAATCGATAGGCGCTATTTGAACGAGGAGCAAAACTCCGAGAATGTTTTCGCACACGTGTGTATCTCCTTCAAGTCGCGATTAACGGAAATTTTGAGATGTAACATATCTATATTTTATATCACGTACCAATAAATTGCAAATTTTAGCTTACGGGCAAAACGGTGCTAGAAAACATAAATTCAATTCACGCGCAATTCAACCGCAAGTAACCCACAAGAATTGTTCGGATGTTGTAAGTTTCTCTGTTTCTCTGTTCGCGCGCGGGATCCATTCCAAGCGGGAGTAAACCTAAAGCGGGAAAACGGAGGCGATAAATAGCATTGCTAAGTATCCGGGCGCTCCCGTAGTCACCCTTGCAATTATTGTTGGTTTCGCTGCGACAATATGTGACACTGTGAGCGCGCAAACCACGGATCGAAAGCGATTTTTCTTACACGATTCGCTGGAATGCAGCACGGTTGTGTTTTCGAGAAAAGAAACTAAAGTAAAAACAAAACTGTTTTTCGTGTGCGAGAAAATACTACGATCAAATGCTCCTCGCGTCGAGGGCGGAGCAGCGCATATTATGTCCGGAGGGCACCCCGCCCATTAAACACGAACCTGCCGAGCGAAGAAGGTAACAAACCCGGCGCGAAGGAAGCAACGAGAAAAAAAAACCAGATGTCTTCTCTCTAAATCCTTTTCAGAAACCACAGTCCGATGAGCCATAAATTCGTGTATACTTAACGCCAGTTAAACTGCCTCGCAGTAACGCGGTCGTATGGAAATTTAATAACAACGGATCATCGACACAAACGTAATAATGCGTCGAGGGTTTCTTGTCTATACGCTGATAAAATTAGTTCTGGTCGAGTGACCATTTTTAACGGTCTTACGACAAATCTGTACAAAGCGTCGCCATTCGTGAAACGTCAAATAAACCGTCGACTGTCCGTCACGTAATACGTCTCTGACGACTCGCGAAGTGAAATTCGTCGAATAAGGAGCGGTCGACAATTGAACGATAAAGTCTCTCGTCCCACTTTCTTAAATAAGATCATTCGTTCTCCTTGATGCTCGCGCAGTTTTCTTTTAAATCGAGCCGCTCAAATGGAACACTCGAACGTATCGGACGCTGTTTTTTCCGCGCAACAAACAAACTCGGTCAAAATAAAAACAATATTATGGCTTTGTTCAATTTCTCGAGACTTAACGGATTAATAAAAAAACAAAAAAATAGCTGACGTTGCTTTCAATCAACGATAAAGCCGATATATCGGATGCGCATATTGTAAAAATCAATTATCGACGCGAGGAAGACTAACGTCCTTAAATAATTCATCCGGAGACTTCGAGGATGGATCGAAAGCCGCTCGGGATCAGATGCAAATCAGATTCATTAGCGCTAAGCCAGACGGGGGCGGAAGGCAGAGTCGCCTGTGCGACCCCTCGACGTAAACACTGCCGGCACTACGTCAACCTCTGCTCCCGCTCTCTCGGGAGGGATGTTATTGCGCGGTTACACCAACCCCTACTGACATTCGTCTCTCTTTCGCGAGTACATTTGCACTTTGTCCCCACGCTCCTCGTATATTTTCTCTGCCGTTTTACTTTTCACTCGCAACAAACGCGGAAAGACTCTCGAAAATATATTCGGATATGTTAGTCTCGTTATTTTGCAAAACAAATAAGTTGCATCGTTTCCCTTTGAGATAATTTTTATAAAGATTTGATATTTATAAGTTTCTCTTAATTAGGAAAAAACATTTTTTACTTAAGAAATATTCTCTAAAGTATTTGGTAAAAGTGAAACGCGAATGTGAAAGTGTCGATCTTAACGTAACGAAAACAAAATCCGCAAAACACGATTAATACCATCACGATAACCAAAAACAATGCTCGCGCGTAAACACTTCTGGATTGGGATCAGTTCGGGACTTTTCCCCGGGGCGGGTCACGAGAGCACGAGAAGATATACCCTCGAGATTACAAGGATTACGCGGAGATTGAATCACTTCCCAGCCACCCTGTGCGAATGCCTAAATGTGTCTCCGGCAAGCTGTCCCTTAATCATCGTGTCTTTACCAGAGGTCGTTATCGCGCTTCCGATTCGAAATTATACGCTTCGTGTTCCGAATTGCATCAGAAAACGCTCCTTATCACTTGCGCTTGTTATCAACGCGTTGCTGTTATTTTTTGTACATTATATAAGCATTTAAATATACCTTATACATGCATTTCTTCTTCATTAGAAATTAAAAACAATAAATACAAGTGTTTAGTTGTTTCACGTAACAATTGATACATTAGATAATAATTAACATAAATATATATATGTTGAGTTGTTCGGAAGATTCGTGGCGTTCTTCAATATAAGTGGTATTATTACCGTGAATGGCAAAATGTCCAAGACACAAGACATCGCGCAAATACATCGGAAAAACATCGAACCGTATGTAAATATTTACAAAAGTTAAACTATGGTCAGTACGTTAAATTTTTAAATTTTATCAAAAACCTTTTGCAAACTTTCCAAACAACTCAATATTTATTTACACGATTAATATCAGAATCAAAAATTCGTCAGAATGAAAAAGAAAATTCCGATACGACAGCACAGTGAAGAAAAAAAACACAGCAGCGATGTAAAAAAAAAAAAAAAAGAAAACTAGAATTCCGGAAGGCGAGTGGTCGAACTTTTCTTGTTCGTTGCGAGTGATCGCGTCAATTATGCGAAACGCGCGTAATGAAAGCGCCGTCGTGAAAACCAGTTGAAAACAAACTCTGAAAGGATCTTGGCAACCCCTAATCAAGTCCCGTTTAATAAAACCGGGTCCGGGGATCTCTGAGTCTTGCACCCCCGGCGTCGGGGGCGAGCTCGGCTAATCTGACTTTGATTAAACTTTTAGCGACACCGAAAAGGGTGCCCGAGGCCGACAGAAACGCGTGTATACGCGCGCGCACCTTGGCGCGAATGTGTGCGTGAGCTGACGTGTAAGTCGATTTTTATTACGTTCCGTCGCATACATTATAGCACGGTACTACGCGCGCGCGTTTAATGAGCTTATCGACGCCGCGGGATTACGATAATAAAAGTTTTCCGATGCGCCCGAAAACCGCATCCGATCAGTCGCGTTTAGCCGCTATTTCGCTTGTTTGCATTCGAAAGTTTCTCGCGTCGTATATTATCAAAGCTTATTTCGTATTCAATAATCGGTAGTGCAATGTGTGTCTACGTCCCGTTGACACATTCGTTTCTAAGCAGATTATCCTATTATCTCTCTTTAAGATGTTATAAATTCTGACGATGCTCGTTTATTTTCATTAAATTCAATTCAGAGAATCGAACATCGAAGAAAGCGACAAAGACAAGACGATCATCACTCACCGCAAATGCGGCGCAAATTGTTGTCCATCTACATCGCTCCATTCGGCTCCATTCGGCTCCAGCGTCAAAGACTGGGTTCGAGCGTCGTACCAGGTACCACTTTATCACAATTTCGAACGTATTGCGCACTATTTAATTCAATTAAACACAATAATTAACACCCAAACTCGGAACGTTCTGCCGCGCGCGGGAAACGTCCATTACTCTATAGTAGCGCTCTCTGTCGGCGAACGAAATAACTGCGAGCAAATGCTGCCAACCGATATGACAGGATAGTTATCGACGGGGTGCATCGTTATCGCACGAGGGGTAATGTAGATATCGTTGATATCGGTGAGTTGAATGTACGACGTATATACATATGTTCAATTTATGAATGAAGACCCGGGAACCATCGCGACGACGCGCACGGAAAAACATCGCTGGCGGCTTTTCCTGACGATTTTTCAAAAAGTAAGTGCTTTATTACATGTCAAAAGGTATTGTACAATGAAATATATTCAAATTGTCATCAGTTTGCCGAAGCATTGTAAAGATAAGAGAGAAAAGTGATAGGTGATAGGTGACAGATGACAGTTTCATGCATTCATTATATATATATATATATATATATATATACAGTCAAAGGTAAAGAGAGTGATAAAAAACGTCAAGATCAGTGAATCACTTTATTGTCACACGCCATCACTGGCATTATCTGGATCTTAATTATCTTTTATCAGATATATACTGAATACAGTCACACTAACGCTTTTATACTTAAATCGTCTCGCGATCTCCTGCCGCGAACTCCGTGTGTGAGTGTGACGACCACAGCTTTTACGACCGATCGCGCGGCGAGAGGAGAAGAAAAAACGAGATGTACAGATAATTAATTTACAGAAATAATAACAGAGAACATTCTTTGTGTACGCGTCGTAATGTACATATACATATGATATTTCGTGCCGAATTTCTTCTCGCGAAGGAAGAAGAAACGCGTCCACGGAGCTCACGGAGGTTTCGCGAAACGTTTCGTCTATAAACGTACTGCTTAACTTTTCTCTTTCGTCCTTTCGTTAATTCTTGTTCTGTTTTTCTTCTGTTTTTGTCCAAACGAAAAAATGGCACTCTTTCTTAACGCCCGCGCTCTTTCGTTCCTGAGACATATTATATATATGTATACATATATAAATATATAAATATATATATACGCTCTCTCCTTTTTTTTTTCACTCCGTTTACTTTTTTTCGTGCATCCTTTCACTCTCTCTCTCTCTCTCTCTCTCTCGTTCTGCATTCTCTCCCTCTCTTTCTCGCCCGTTCTCTTTCTCTCTTTCCCTCTTATATACTTTGAGGAAATAAATTCGGACGTTTACCATTGATAAATCAGAAATTGTACGAGTCCCGTCGCGGTTGCTGCATCTCGAGCGACGGGCGACTTCGGACAGTGATATATTTATATTCTCTTTTTTTTTCTTTCATTTAATATTAAAGATCGTAAACTGTACGCGATCTTACGACCGACTCGTGGACTTGTTCTATAGAAGACAAAATGCGAGACGACTTGGATCAACCTCATCAAAGCTAAATGTCGTGTATTCGAAATGATTGTGTATCGGAAGGGAATCTAATCAAGACGCCTGATAATTAGAGCGCGCGCCAGCGCGCTTCTCGCAATGATCGATCAATCGGAAACGATCGGCAAGACGATATGATATGCGATCTAACACGAATAGCGCTTTTCAATTCGTCCAAGTGTATTATCGGTGTGAATACGAGTCGCTCGTGAGCTTACGATACAAGATTACAAGATCACCTAAGCTACGTTTGGACTTCTTTCTACGAGAATAGTTCGATAATTCATTTTGCAACTTGATATCTTGCAGGCGTGATCTCTTTCTCTCTCTTTCTCTTTCTCTCTCTCTCTCTCTCTTTCTCTCTCGCAATTCTTCCACTCCGTGTTTCTTCTCGCCGAGACTTGCTCTCTCCACACACATACACACTCTCTCGCTTTTTCTCCAAATCTCTCTTTCAAACACCTCTTGTAACATGTACACACATACACGCACACAAGCGCACACACACACATATAGCATACGCGCACACCCTATCGTAGTGTTGTAAACCTATATAAATTTGCGTCTTAAATTTGACAAAGTGGTACATACCCCTTGGCTCGCTCAGGCATTTTTACGATGCGCATAAAGTGTTTATTTATTTATTTTTTTTTTTTAATCGTTTGCTAGATCCTCTTTTTCTCTCTCTTAATTATACATTCTGAGCTTTTCGTTAGCTTCTACTACTCAAAATCGGTAATAGTTCTCGGGGTTACACCCCGATCTCTTTTCATTAATTAATAATATATAGGTACAAAGTTTTGGATAATAATTTGTTCATTTGATAGTTTTAATATTATGTATACATATGATTTTCACGATGCGCTTGATTTTTCGAGTTCCTCTCTAGAATTGAGCATGCCTATGTACAAATGGGCATGGTAAGAATAAGAAATCGACGAATGCTCTTCGCGCTGTTTCTTATGACACATCGACATGATCCTAATCGATCGCACTTACCGAACATTAAGTAGTATATTATTATTATTACTGTTAGAGACAATGTGTTCACGATAAACAAATTTTTTACGTTTACTTTCGTCACTCTCGTAAAGTTTTGTTGTTATACGGCTAAGCGCACGTCTTTTTTGGTTTTTTCCTTCGGAGAACAACCGTCGTGCTATTTTATCGCTATTCTACTAGTAGTGCGCGTTATCGTGTTCATGTTTGCAAACAATGCGAACGAATTTCTCGAAACTTCGCTCATAACTTCTTGCTCAAAGAGTGTGTGCAGTCTTTTTACAAACGGTTTTTATTATATTTATATATATATATGTACAAATATTCTATAACTTCTTAAAACTCTAAAAGTAATGCGAAATTCGTGGTTTAATCGTTTTTTTTTTATTTGTCGGAGATACAAGACCACACAAGAAACAGCTGACGAAGAGACTGGGGAGTCGAATTAATTAATTTTCGCGAAGGATCTTACGGGCCGCGCGTAAACGGCGCGTTACAAACTAAAGATTTCTTTTTTTTTTTGTTTACGTAGTATAGTCTTGTATATTTTTATCAGTTAACTATTACAGACTTGTGTATTAATTAGTGTTTGTCCCACGATCTCGATAAAGTTCGTGCATTTGCAAAATACGTACTTATAGAAATCAGCTTAAGGTATATCTTTTTTTTACGCAGTTTATCCTCTTTTTACATAACATTTCTCTTTGTCCTCGGATAGATTTCTACTTTATATCTTTGTTTTTCTCACGAGTAAAAAAGCTTTCTTTCTTTTGCTACTAATCTTAAGCATGTTTATAGATATGACGAGATGTGACCATCAGTTTTTTTTTTCTTTTTTCTATACATTTCCTTCGTTTTCTCTAAAGCTCGATCGGTCGAAGACGCGTTGCGTTTACCTAGAATTTAATTGTAAACAATCGGATTATCGGTGACATCTACAATGGCTCATCTGTAAATCAACGATATTTCGTTTATCTCGTTTCATCAAACTCTAAATGCTAAGTCTCTTACGTCATAACTCGCTTAAACGACGGAATGGCATGTGTTTTTTTTTTTTTTTCGATGACAATTCGATATATAATCGCAGCACGCGTATCAAACTCCGCGCCTTACATTAAATCGGTTTCTTACTTCGAAAGAATCGCGTTGTAGATTGCATAGAAATAGTCGTTATAATATATCAGAGAGCAGAAATGCGAATGAGACAATCGTTTTTTTTTTGTTTTTTTTTGTTTTTTTTTTTCAAATTACAAAGCAAGATATTTTTACCTTTGGTCAATTATAGTGAAAGTTGTGATAAGAAGAAGAGACGTCGACGCGTCGCAGACGTTCGCGTTAAATTTCTTCTTGTACGCGACTTCGATCACCCAAGAAACGTTTTGATGCGAATTATCTCGAAATATAGAAAGTCTCTACATCTTTTTGAACCTATTCCTCTAGCAAATTTTTACATAGTAAATCGTAGATTTACAAAAATATACATAATACAGCCATATGAAGCTTTCGTTCCATTTGTCAATTTTCATTGATAATATCCAAGGAGTACCTTCCACCTACAATGATTTGTAATCTAATGACGTAACAATGTCACAAAAAAATCGTATACCTTTACAGAAGAATAAACGCAAAACTTACATACAAACGAGACTCCCAAAGAAAATTCCGCGCGGCTATTTTTCTATCTCACATTTGCTTAATGTGTCAAAGAAAAAAACTCGCAGAGAAGCGAATTGTGTGACATATTGACGCGAATCGCAATAACGCCTAAAAGTATGAAAGCTTGCTCTCTTTTAACTTTCTCCTCGTCTTGTAAATCTCTTCACCGATATGCCTTGATTAAAGTGAGAAACATTTGTTCTTATATTTTACACACGGAGTTTACACGGCGAACCTTAAAAACTTCAGAAAAAAATAATATTCTCTTTCTTTTTCTTTCATTCTCTCTTTCTCTCTCTCTCTCAATCTCTCTTTTTCTCTCTTTCTTTCTCTCCCTTTCTCTCGTTCTCTTTCTTTCTCGGAGCAGGAATGTTATTATTTACTAATTCACAGAGAGAGCAGACGCTTTTATACGTGCATGTGCATACTCACTGAATGTATCTTTGCGAGTGTTCGCACGAGAAAAGTCGCGCGCGCGCGAACACACAGCACGATAATTAAGATATAAAATTAATGACAAGCATTTTTTGTTACGTACTTCTTACAGAGATTTACAAAGCCTCTTAAACACTTAGTGGGGGGCATTTACTGTTTTTTTGTCTTTTTTGTTTTGTACAAAATCAGTACGAAAGAGAGAACTTTTTGCCACGACGCGTCCCATTCGCGCGAATTGTATGGGCGGCTTGCTTTTTCAATTTGTTTCAAAAAATTGTTTCTCTTACGTGTAAATAAAATTCTCAAATAAAATTTATCAAACAAAGAGCTAATTTATGAGTTTTCGGATGTAATAGCGTCTTTACACATCGCCTTTGAAAATGCTAAGTCAACGAAAAACAGCCAAACTAGAAATATCCTGCGTATAGGAATCGATTTGTCAGTCTGCTTCGTACTTGAAAAACGTGGGTATTTACTTATTTCCACATTCTTTATATCATAATGAATGTCTCATTTTTGGACACAATTTAGTTTAAACAAAAGTAAAAAAAGCCGAATAATCGTACGATAAATGTTATCAAGGAATAAACTGTGTAATTAATTACATTATCGTACAATCTAATCTATATTTTGACGCTGAGTTAAAAAAAATAATAATTTAGATTGAGTTTAAAAAACTCTTACTAACAGAAAATGTGTGGAAATTATAACAATTATTGTAGAAACTATAAGTCAAACGTCATTACCCATTCAAACCTGCGCGCACACACATATCGCACAAATTCATATAATTATTATATTATTTACATTAAATCATATAT
Source organism: Pseudomyrmex cubaensis (assembly GCA_014825685.1). Lineage (NCBI taxonomy): Eukaryota > Metazoa > Arthropoda > Insecta > Hymenoptera > Formicidae > Pseudomyrmex > Pseudomyrmex cubaensis. Next base: position 30,041 of record QVOA01002296.1, read on the forward strand.
TCTCTGAATGTGAATGTAATATTTTCTTGACTAAAAATTTGACAACGATAAACGTCTTTCTTTTTTTTTAGTCGATCGCTTCGGAGATCGGTATTTAAGTACTTGAACTGTCCTAAATTATATACAAAGTTTCGAAACGTCTTTTTTTTCATTAGTATATGTAATATATTTATATATGTTCTTTCAACATTTTGCAACATTTGTTTTCTCTTCATGACGATTAAATGAAGTCCACGGACCGTTCGTCGCTCCATTTCTCATTGTATTCATTAATTTTCTTATTACTCACTTAATCACATTTAAGATTTCACATCGTTTCACATCTTATTTTATCTACCACATTTGAGTTCACATTTTGAGTCCCAAACTTGCTCGATTTGCTTTGTTTTCACTGTAAAAAAAGACAAACAAACATACGTTAGAACTTGTAGACACGTAGTATTACTTATTTGCGTTATGAAATATTGAATGATGCAGATTTCTCGCCTCTATAATGACGATATCTTTTCATGCATTGTATACATATCAAAGTACATTGAAATGAAATGAAGAATAGAAAAATTCTCGTATGTCGTGAGATTTTTTTTGCTACCATTCAATATTCCAAACTGATTAACGTTAGAAACATCTCGAGAAAATATATGTAAGAGGACACTAGGACTCCGAATACGGCACAAACTTACCTTCGCTCGCTTTTTGAGATCGATAAAAATTCAAGCATATTGACAACTGTCACGATTTACTATAAATGTATATATTTACAAGAAAATTTGAACGAGTTATGAAAGAATGCAATGTTGTGTGCAAAGTTTTGGAAACAAATAACGTGGTATGTATCAAGCAATATCAGGAAGTCTAATGAAAAATCGTTCCTATAGATAGGGGAAAAAGGAGAATATTAAAATTCCATAGAAAGACAGAGAAAAAGAGCAAATAGTAGAATAAATTTAGGAATTCAATTAAACTCGATGTATGTTTTTTTATCCTACGTTGAATCAAAGTTTAAAGATAGAGACATCCCTTCACGAACTCGAAAAGGTAAAAGTCGATGCAGATGTTACAAGGCAACGAAATTTCGATCGCACACATGTAGTAATTTAGTAATTCGTGTGGTATACCAATTATCGACTCTACTTCGAAGCGGTAATGGAAAGTGTTACAGGACAAGCACACATTTTTAAAGAGAAGAGGAAATTTCTATACAGAACGTGGAAATGGAAAAAAAGATACTGGAAACAACAAGTGTGTATCAAGATTTCACATGGGTACTTCAGAAGAAAAACAAATCTATCGAGAGACGTTAAACACCTTGAACACATTGTGAGTAAATATACTATGTAATCGCGTGTATTGTCACTACTTGTGTACATTCGCATACTGTATTGTCCGTATTTTACGTGTACCCACGTTAAATCGTTGTCCAACTATCTACGAACGATGCCTTGATCTCAGTGCGTACCTAAAAACTATCTGGCGATCCGGGAACATGGCTGGCTACGTCTACATCTAGTCTACATACAGACTAGTGGCTCGTCTGATATGCCGTACATGATATGTGATGTACTAGTGGTGTTTTCTAGAAAGACATATCCTTTCGTACGTTCTTTCACTCTTTCCGCATTCTCTCGCGTCGTCTTTGTGGTAACGTGTGTTCTTTCGATTTTTTTTTCATTCCGATTTCGCATAATATGTTTTTACTATCCGTACTATATATGTCTCTGTTCTTTGTGTTTCTTCGTTAATTACTGTGACTTTACCGTATTCAGAGCCGAACGTTACTCATTTAGTAGTGTTAGGCTTCAACAGTAAATTAGCTTACAGAGTAGCGTGTAATAAGGTTTTCTTTCAAACTTGTGTGTCAGTTGCAGTGAAGAATATAAGTGATAATTTACGAGACACACGATAAAGAATCATCTACCATCATGATATTTCTCTCAACCTTTTACATATAACAGTGATGTATGTGTGTAAATAGTCTCTATTTTCTACAATATGTATATTTTACATTTGACTATACATGTAATTAAGCGATGATCTTCCGCGTGTCATTTAAAATTTGTCTCATTTTACGTTGTTAAAACCGATTTACAATGATTTTTCACTTTCAGTTTTTTTTAAATCAGTGAATATAATACTATCTTACACATTGAGACTCGTGCATTTCGGTATTTTATTAATGGTAAAAGCGAAACTAGAGGTGCACCGCGATAGGAGCTCGAACTCAATCGTGTTTTGCTCTACTTTTATGTCTACTGTAAAAAAACTCAAAGATTTCCCATTAAAATACATATAAAAGGAATATTTCGGTAACGTTCTCTCTTCGGTACATTCTGGTCGTTCTTTTAGATTTTAAAAGAATCGAGAGACGTGGCCGAAGATCGACGGGACAAAGCAAGGGATGGAGCTCCACTGACCAGGGCTTGAGTGTCAAACAGCTTGTACCATCCGATCACCATCTGATTGAGGTCCAGCTCATCTAATACGATCTGTGCAATACCCATGAACACTTTTTTTCCTTCTATTCGGCCATAGTCACCCCACACTGTCACCTGAAGCCATACATAACAATATTAAAATAACATTGTAAGAATTAGTTAAAATACACTAAAAAAACATAGTGTAACGTACCTGTAATATACAACCCCGGCAGTTTTCTTTGAAAGCCAATAACTGTTGATAAAACGGATCCAATGTTTTTCTCGCCATCGCTGTTTTCGCTTTTTCTATACATCTCTTGCCGTTTACCAGATAAAGTTTTACGTATGGCGCTGAAATAAAAATTCAGTTAAATAATGATGTCACGTATATATTAGCGCTCTCAAAACTTTCATCGAAGTAACTCACCTGGTATCACTTTGCTGCCTTGTTTCGGTTTAAGGTCTTTGGCACGTATGACCTCTACTTCAAGGTAACCCCTCGTGTGGCTCAACGATAGTTGAATCTCGCCGAGGCAATGGGCACCAAGTGCTTGTCTTCCGACCACTTGACCCGGTCCAAGATCTTCGATGAAGTCTCTCAACTGCCCTTCGCCTGCCATTCGCAGACTGGGAGACCAACTGCGATTTTTAAAATTACACATTTAGCAAAGGAACGCAGCTTATTCGGAATATATTACGAAAAGTATGAAATATGATTCGCGGAAAACGGTTTTAGAGAGAGTAAAAGAAAATGTTGAGAGAAACAGTGAAAATCTAGCTTACAGTGCTTATCGTACGAGCGATGTTAATATAAAAAATAATTTATAAAGTTTTTTATCTCGTTTTTTTTTTCAAATTTAATTCTAAATTTATTACACAAATCGTATAATTTACGATTAAAAACAAAAACGCGAAAACTGCAAGCCGAAAATCAGAATATTTATTCAAAGGAACCGATGCAATGATAATGTTGAAAAAGAAAAATCAAAACGAAAATACTATTCCGCAGGAGCGAGGGAAAATTCTCAGAAGCCTTCGACGAAAGTTGTAAAAGAGAGAGAGAACACACCTCATTCAATTTGAGATAAGAAGAACTCACGCTGAAAGTGTAGAGAGTGTTAGAGTGTAGTGAGTAAATATATATTATACACATGAAAGAAGATCAAAAGAGGTAATATAAATTCAAAACCATACCAGACTGTTAACGCATGCACTTTAATCTAAACGCAGAGAGGTATATTAAGTTAGGTAATTAATTTATATAAATAAAAAACAGCAATCAGTCTATTTTGATATAATAATCGCACGAAGATCTAAACATTTTAATCGATTAAAAATTAAGAAATCAGAAAAATATAAGATAGTCTTACGTTGTATACAATTTTAATAAAAAAGTTGTAGATTATTGCACAAGACTGAATACTGTTTCTTTGTTTCAATCTACTTTTATCTACTTAACATGCTCCACTAAGACCTTATAGGAACGAAAAAATTGATTGAAAAAAATTTTATGAACTTACTTGTCGATAATACGCGTCGTTGAGAGAAGATTCACGTTAATAAATGTTAAACACTTTTCGAACGTTCTTCTTCTTAAAATGTAGATATATCCTCGCGACTACAATCTTATATCTTACTCTCAAAACTTATTAATTTAATAACTACCTATACTTACAAAATTAGTTTTTTTTTGTCGTCAATATGAAACAAAGTAGATCTTTTTCGATTAGTAACAGAGTAGCAGAGTAGTTGTAGCCTAATTGTGTTGTTGAGTGAAAAAAACGTATTGCCATCGCATCATGATTTTAATATTAGAATATCATTACTTAGTGACTACGATTATATTCGAATTTTCAAACTCGCACGAAAACAAGTTCACACATCCGATCACTTTTCCCAAAATTCTTTTGATTGTGTTTAAGTGAAAAATATCGCTGCCAAAAGGAATAAAATTATCGAGATCATTATTCTTTAAATGTATAATTTTTGTGCCGAATCGATAAAACATTTTTTGTCTTTTAAACTTTCACTCTAACACATAATACGTACACACGCGTAATTAAGATATACGTTTGTCTCTTAACTGTAAATTGTTGTTTTTTCGATTCGGCGTATTCTACGAGAAAGAGATACACTGTGTTGTTACAAAATATCTATTCTACGATATATATAAAATACACTTTATCAAAACCGATAAGACACACAAATCCATAAGGCGAGGGGACTGCTTTCCAAGGAACGTCGATGAATAGTCCACTATATATATATATATAAAAAAGACAATAAATATTGTACAGAAGTATATGGAAAAACCACTGGGAGTAGAACGGTCCTGCGAAGACATTCTCGGGAGACATTCTGCATATTCACAAAATATGTTTCGATCTTACCATGTGGGGGGAGAGAGAATGAGTCCGCGATAACGATCACACTGACATGTAGAATAGACACAAAAAGTGCGTGTTTATATGTGCAACGGTGCTCCGAATTAATGCGAATACAATCATTTGCCACAATCAAGCAATTAAAGCCAAGACGACAACAACACCGATATAATGGACGACAATATTTTTATAAATGGGCACTTCTGTTTCTGAAGCAGGGATATGGAAGAATGCCGAACGTGAAAGAAGACAGAAAAAGATAGCAGAATATAAGTTTCCAGTCTGTTCGTCGAAGACTACACTTTGTTTTTGATAAATAGATATTTCTTCCTCGCATTTAAGAAATTTGCATCTAAATGTTTTATACAAAACAGTATTGCATATTTTCTAAATTATAGTTCTGATTACAATTAAGAAATTATCACACGTGGATATAATTATCCAATTTTTATACCAAGAATTAAAAGCTGGAATAATCAATTATATGATGCATCGATTTTTAAATACGCAATATAAATCTCTGTTTTATTTTATAATTATGTGTAATTTTTATAATTTATGATATATAATTTATGATATATAAAATCGAGAAATAAACTGCGATTATGAAAAAGACGATAAATAATCTATAAATTACAAATTGAGAGAAATCGAAAAGGTATGAGGAAAATATACGTGACAGTCATTTAAACAATTAAACAATCTAAATTATGGAAACATTAATAATTTTTAATTATATTGTTTGAATATATAATAATCGATTTGAAGCTGTGTAGATAGATATTAGCGCGCACACACACACATAAGGAAAAGTAAATTAACAGGGGGATTATTCTTTGTCTACATAATTATTTTAATGGCGTCTGTTTTTGTTATACAATTTAGAATGTTTATTTAATTTATATTTATATTTTCCAAAATTGATATCGCTTTACTTTTATACACGATTTGTTAACAAAGAATAAACCCAGATTAGGGTGAAAAATGAGAAGACAATAAGCTAGCATGTACATTAACAAACGATACGCAATGAGTTGCGAGTTGTGTGAGCATATAATATTAAAATATAAAATAACTTTTCTTTTTCTACAATAGAATTCACGAATATTTCGAGAAAAACGTAAACTCGCGGTTTATTTCATCTTTCCACTTCACCAAACGATTTTCCTCACAATCTTTTTAAAAGACGACATTTTAAATATCTTTTATATTACTAAGAAGAGCATAATTCTTCTAGTGTGAACATAATTTTTTACTTCCTTTTTGGTAGTAGAAAGATTAACAAATAAACTCACCCATCGCACTTCGCACAACTTACAGCTCACAGCTTCTCGTTTAGTCAACGTGCACGCGGCCTATAGAGGGGCAGAATGTAGAGAATTGAGAACCGATAAATTAGATAGGAATATCAAAACTTAACAGGATTAGCAGGTGGTAGAAAGAGAGAGATAGATAGAGGTGAAAAGAAAGCAAGAAAAATTCAGAGAGACAGAGAGAGAGAGAAAGAGAGAAGAGAGAGAAGAGAGAGAGATAGAGATAGAGATAGAAAGAGAGAGAGAGAGAGAGAGAGAGAGAGAGAGAGAGAGAGAGAGAGAGAAGAGAGAGAAGTAAGAGTATATGTATCAGGAATCTCGCAGTTCCGCTTGCAGAATTGGTCGCCACAGGTGGAGTCCACTACTTACGAGCTTCCTTCGGAACTAGAGATTGAGTTGAGACTTCCGGCGGTATCGCTGGCTGCCGATCCTGCCTGTTTGCTGTCAATGCGCTGGTAGACTGGCAGAATTTCCTCGGATCGTAGTATGCTGCTCGGCGTGCTGTTGCGCTTCCGGTTCGCGAAACCGGCACCGCGCGTCACGGCACCGGCGCTTCCACCGCCGAAGACCATCCCGCCACACTCTGCGTTGTAAACCAAACAAGAAATATCGCTAAACTATTGTTGTTTTTTGTTTGTTTTTTGCACTAAAACCGCTTGCGTGCCAGGGTAAAGCTGCAGCAGCTCGCCTCATCCGGATCGTCCAACGTCCGCCGAAATGCCTGATCTTTTATAATATTTAATTGTGTCTCCGTGAGCGATGAAATCTCGCAGAACAACGAACACGAACGATTTTTCAGCACATACGACACATTTCGTCGGCTAATCTCTTTCTCTCTCTTCCTCTCTGATTCTTCCGCCCTTACGTTAAATTTCTTCCCTCACACACTTTCACGCTTTTTTGCCGCTCGATCTCTCTCTGCTTGTTTCTTAAAATCAGTTTTTATTAGTAATAAGACCTAAAAGGAGACTGAGTGTGTGTATGTGTGTGTTTGTGATTCAAGAAAACAATGAAAATTGTGTACATGTGTGGAGAAAGGGAATATCGTAGTGAGATTTGAAGTGTCGTGATACTTGGTGTGACAGGAGATAAATATTGCGCGGGCATTTGCATTTGACACCAAAAACAGATAATATATCTAATCTCTGTATTGTTCTGTGTGAAACATTAAAATAATATTTCGAGACCCACATCGTATCGCAAATAATAAAACTGTGACGTTTTATGCGTGAATATTGTAGTAGAGTATTGTTTTTGCACAAGTTTTTCTGAGATTGCTAAACACAGACGAGACAAGCTAGTTGTATCATTGATGGTTCAATAAAATTGTGTCCTGCTATGTAAAACAGCGCGAAAGCACAAATAAAAAACAGGATTTCGGTGATCACGTGAAAATCTCTCTATTCTAGTAATCCACGCGGGCTGTCGAAAAAATATATAAAGTACATAAAAACAAAATCATTAATTGTAACTACATTAAAAACTTGTAATTAATAATACGTTCTTTATGCGCTAATTTTACACGTAAATTTTAATTAGCCGCAAGTCTAGAAGAGCCACTCAATATATGTACATCTACCACTAGATTATTTATATATATTCCCGGACGCTTCTTAGGTACACAGTTGATTATAAATATAACAAATGTTACGCACGCAATCCATAATCTTCTGCGAAGGTCACAAAGTTTTCATAATGCAAGGGGATTCGTATAAAATTATCAAGTCGGATAGTACGTAAGGATTGTCCGGCAATAATGTAAATATTTGATGGCACATCCAACGGAGATTCGTAATCAATAATCGCAGAAATATGTATTGTAACATATATATATATATACATACATATATATATATATATATATATATATATATATATATATATATATATGCTTATAAAAGCGCTGCAACGATTCAGGACATCGAAAAGTCAAAAGCCGTGTGAGCAGCGCACTCTCACCTGAAGCACGTATCACAACAGCGACTTCTAAGAAAATGAATAAAAATATATATAACGTATTAGATGTGGCCAACTTACCTCGATGCTATCGAGAAACTCAAATTGACCACGCGACGATCTAGATTTCAAAAGCTGTATGAAAACGAAATAACGATTATAACGTGACACACGGTGCCGACACTATTCTAGAGTCACGAAAAGGCGCCAGCACAGCTATAATTGTGCAACTAGGATTTGAGTTTCCTGATCTGCATGGATTTGCGTCATACAATCGGCAATGAGACTAATAGCAAATGCTGATTTTGCGTCTTGTTTTTTTCGGAAGCATTTAATCAACGAGACAATTTGACAGTTGGCGAAAACAGCGATGTTACACAGCCCAGGAAACTCGTGCGAACGTTCCTCTATAAATAACGGATCAATGCTACGTAGAAATAGCATCTACGATCTAGAATAACGAGAAGGAAGAATCACCTCGTGACTATTTGAAGAAACGTGCAATCTTCGCAAAATACTTTCTTCTATTATTCAAATAGAAAACACATTCTCAATATATTATATATATATATATATATATATATATATATATATATATATGTGATGCGAGAGGATCTTTCGCAGATCCGATCTTTTGAGCTTCTTAAAGAAAAGAGAGTATTTTCCGATAACAATCACGAGAGAGACTCGCACGACTCTGGCTAAAGCACGGCTTCTAAAAGAGTGATGTGTGGTGTGTTTCATTGTTGCTGTTATATAACGTCGGTGTCGCGGCTTGGACAATAATCTCTTGTTCTTCTTAACGTTCTTCCTCCTGCAACGTGTACTCACATTTCGTCGAAGGCTTGATCCAATTTAATTAACGAAATTCAACCTAAACACAGTCTATTCGATAATTTCACATAAATTTTCGCGCAATATAATTTCTGTGTGCGCAATATACACGTTATATCATATGTCATCATATTTGTTTTGAAATATATGCGAATTTGACGTCTCTGGTCTTTGGATTCGGAATTCAGCGCCGCTGAAACAATAACAGAACGGACTTCCGTTTGTCGACGATGTCACCGTGTTGTCGATCGCTCCCGCGCAATGTGTGCGATAATATATGAGGAAAATTAAAAGCAAAAAATGAAAAAAAAGAAAGAAGAGTTTCTACTGAGAGAGAGAGAGAGAGAGAGCTTGAGTCGGACCTGTCCCCGTCGCCGCTCCCCTCGCCGTCGCTGCTCGCGGAGCTTGGCTGCCGGCCGCTCCTACCGCTACCGGCCGTATCCTCCGGCGGCAGGACCTCCTCGCTCCTGTGAACTGTAAAGGACGACTTCCCCTTCTTCCCGAAACCCAGCCGTCGTTTTCGTCCTTCCTCGCCCACGCATGTACCACCAACAGACGCACGTGGCATGTTATGGTTTTTTGCGTGATATAGTTTTGGTATTTTTTTTCGTGGTGGTGGCGAAGTTGCAAAAGAGCAACGGTTGTAAACGTGGTGGTGTCGATTATTATCGGATTTGATTTAACAGACGTATATGTTGATTTCACGGAAATATCGATTCGAGGTTTTTTTTTTATCGATTGCGAAACAGTGGCGATCGGTCCAGGCAAATCGATCGGTGAATCCGGATGGAGTGTTCGGTGAACGCGCGCGAGCGCGCGTGCGACGATCGGACGACCGCCGCGATGAGAAATCGTGCAGGTGGGTGCAGATCGATGACGTGAATGGTCCCCCAGCGTCGAGAGGTGGTTGGTTGGTAGAAGTAAAGTGTGAATGTGTTCATGGTCGAAGAGAGGCGGATAGAGATGAGGAGAAATGGCGGAGAAAAGAAGAATACAATTAGAATGTACATACTGCCCCGTTTACTAGGTTTTTTGCTTGTTTACGGTATGCTCTTGTTATCGTTTACCCCGTCGGTGATATTTGAATGTTTAATGACAGTTCATTATTTGCGTCTGTTCCATTATGTTTGATTATTTGTATATTAGTAACGTTATTTTTTTCTTTATCCATGTAGTTTCTCATTCTCTTTATTTTTGCGTTTTTTTCCTGTTACATCGCGTACAGACTGATCGAAACTTTGTTTCCCCGTCCGAGTTATTGAATTTGTTCTTTGTCACTCCCTTATTTGTACACATAGCGAGAGCACACCGTTGTCATCTACAAACTATACGATTCTAAAGACACTACGCTAATCCTAATTTACGAAATATCGTAGAGACATATGTTCTGAAGAAAACGATTTCCTCTTCACTAAAGAGAGAGAAGATATAAACGTCAAGAATATATATATATATATAGAGAGAGAAAACTGTCTAATGTCGCGTGAGATGGTGTCGCACATTGATCAAAAAAATATGTTCTAAATACGCGCGCACCGAGAAACGTTCTTTTCGCGGCGTGTAACGCAACGATCGATCCATTGAATGAAAAAATCGACTACGCATATAACACCGCAGAGACTATAAACGCAAATTTTCAACTAGAAATGGCCAGTGTGACAATGTGTTACCTGTCGCGGACAACTGGCTGGTGCTGTTACTCTTCTTGCCCAGACCGGCTTGATATTGTACCGCGCTTCCGCTGCTGCTTCCGCTTCCGCTTTTACTTCCCGGCGAGCTCTTGCGGCCTCTTCTCGACGCGTCTTCAACGTTAAGTGCAATCGCCGTGTCGCTGAAACTACCCGTGTCTACGAAACAAGGATAAGTTGTTGTATATATACACACGTAGAAGTAAATTAGCGCGATCTACGAGCGTCAAGTGTAAGAACTACACAACGTGGGCCGTGTTTCCAGAATGCTACGTCTGTGGTGTGCTACAGTTTTGAAAAATAATAGAAATAAAACAACAGAGTTAAGAGATTTTTTTTGTTTGTATTAATCTTGGTCAGCGAAATTTGTTTTTTTCAACATCGCCGAAGCGATGCGTGTCCGATCTTTGCTGAATGACAGACAAAGACCTTCGTGACTTCGTGAACTCGAGAGAGGGGAGGAGGAGAAAACTTTGGTAACGTTGGATATATGTCCGCAGTTTACTAACTACCGCTAAATGCAACGAGTGCAACGAGTTCGTGACTGTAAATCCCGACGAAAATTTATGTTTCTCCTCTACGGAACTTTGTCTTCGCTCTCTTGACTATACGTCACACAGGCGTCGTGACGGTAAAATCGATACCGTTCTTATGTGAGAATCAGACTGCAGCTAGATATATCGAATAAAATTTTGGTTAAAAAGAAAGACGAAAGTCTTTCATATACGATAGGCACATAATTAATTTAAAACTAATCTCGACATCCGTATAGAAATAATAATATACACAGACAAAAATGAAAACAGTTAACTACAGAAAGTAACGCTACCACATATATAATTTATAGTCTTTTCGACTCTCATATAGAGAGTCGAAAATCTCTTTATCTCACCTTTCTCGTCTTGGGGCACGTCGGCGTTGCTGAGACTTCTCGTGAACTGGTTCCTTTTGTCGTCATGCCCGTTGTCGGTGACCTGATGTCTGGACGACGTCTTCTCGTACGAGCTCGACTGGCCGCTGTACTCCCTGCTTTCGGGCATGGACGAGGAGCGACGATTCCGAGCGTCGTCAGTGGCGGTGGCGGCGGCGGCGGTGGGGGAGGTAGCATCAGCGGCGTCGTAAGAGGATTTTTTTCGGGATCGTCGCCGGGCGGACGACGACGGCCCAAAGGATGACGGTCCGGAGGACGACGGCGAAAGCAGGGACGCCACGTCGGCGATATTGGCGAGCGGCGACGTTTTCGTGTTTTGTGGGTGTTGGTGGTGATGATCGTCGGCCCGTGGGTGGTAGTTTTTAGCAGTGTCGGAGGTAGCGGTTTGGGAATCAAAGAGACTCGAATTAGCGTTACCAGGGCGGGGTGCTCGGTTACGGGGCCTACGCGGATCGCACGGGCCAAATCCGCAGTTCTCGCTGCACTGGCTCTCGCTCTCCATCGAGTACTCGTAGTACTCGAGGGTGTCGCTGATCGCCACGTTCCTCTTACTACTTCCCTGCGGCTGCTGCTGCGGCTGCTGTTGCAGTTGCTGTTGCTGCTGCTGCTGCTGACTCGGGCGCCGCTGTTGGTGCTGATGGCGTTGCCCGTGTTGCTGCTGCCGCTGCCTCTTCTCGAGCATTTCGAGATCCCTAGCCTCCGGACAGCTGCTGTTCCGCCTACGATATCTATGCTTCGTTTCTAACGATGACCGCCGAGTGTCGTCACCCTTTCGCGACAGCGATCCCGACCTACCTAATTCCGCGGGGGACAGCGATAGCTCACGACACTCGGGGCAACTACTCTTACGCCTAGCGCGCGACCCCTGCCGCGGCGTCTCGCGACCCGAAGCACGTTGCGACCCTGACCTAACTAGCTCGCGCGGATAACTGCGTTCCTGATATCGGTCCTCGTAATCGTATCTTGAGTCTACGTAGCTACTACGATCTTGTTCCGCGTCAAAGTAGCCCGATCTACCGGCCTCGAAGCCCGAACTCCGACGGAAATAATCGGCCTGGACTACCGTTTCCATGGAACCGAACTCCTCGTCGGAGTCCAGCACGAAATTCGACGTCCTTTCTTCGTCACGTCCTCGTCGGGATGTCGTCGGGGTGTCGCGCACTCGCAGATCTCTGCTCTCGGGACAGCTGCTGTTCCGCTTACGGCGGTACATGCGTCTGGTGCGATCCGCAGTCGAGCTTAGATCCTCGTCCGAGTGTAAGGTCGGCGTAGACTCCGTTCGCTGGAGTTCTCTCAGTCTCTTGCTCTCGTTTAATCTCGATTGAACACCTGATGCGTTCCTGCTCTGCAGGTTCTCGTATTCACCTACGCTACCCTCTTTACTACCTCTTCTGCTTCTGCGTCTTCGTCTTCGCGGCGGGGAACCGTTCTCGTAGATCTCCGCCTTGCTGGAACTGTGCGTGGTCTGATAATCGTAATCATCGAGGGAACGATAACTGATGTAATCGCTGTGCTTCGCGTGGTCGTCGTCGGACTGTGCGTAACATTTTCGAACGGCGCGATCCATCTGGTCGTCGAAATACTCTCTGTTGTACATCGATTCGCCGATTCTCAAATCTCGCATGTTCTCGTTCAGATAATTCAACTGCTTATGCTCGTAATCACTCCTCTCTCGTTCTATGAATCCTTCGTCGTAGTCAGAATCCCAGTCCTTGTAATCCTTGTAGCCGTCCTCTCGATAGGAACGGCCGGTCGTCAGAGCGTCGTCGATGCTACAGTAGATATGATCGCTTATCGAAGTGCGAACGTCACTTTCTAGATTTTTAATTTTCTTTTCCGACGATATATCCGTGATGTACGACGAATTGTGATCCAAGTAGCTCGCGTCCACGTATTTTCTCTTACCGGTATCCTCTTTGTCCAGAATGTTCCTGAGATTGGCGCGATCGTTACTAAAGAGACTATTATCGTCAGCTAAATACGAAGGCTTGTACGAATCGCTGGCCTCGATATTCTTCGCCTCGAAGCTCGGAACGTAAATTTCCGTCTCGCCGCAGCTGAGCTCCGAGTCGTATCCGTAGAACGGCTTGTGATCCTGCTCGAGCAGGAAATCGTAATTCGTCTCTTTACTTAAGAGACTCGTAGGCACTTTGTCATCACCGTTCGAATCGTAGTAAGACTTGCTCTGATCGCCCAGCGCTGGTATCTTGTCACCGTATCCGGCGTCGCTGAGAGAGAGATTCCGCTTGAGCTTTCTCCGGGCTGTCCTGAGACTGTCGTCGCTGAATATGTTGCTCGAAATGCTCTCGTACTCGAAACTCTTCGCCCGGCGCGATAGCAGACCGACGGAGCCTGGCCTGGTACCGAAACGATCACCGTATGTATCGTGCATCACGTCGTAATCGAAGCTCCTAGCCTTAGCGGATAAAAAAGATCTACGCGGATGCAAACTAGCGTCTAAACTCCTAATGTCGAGTTGATCAGGAAATTCGGTTGGATCATCACTCGAGACAACCGGTCGTCCCGTTGTCGTCGTTGCCGTCATTGCCACGGACTCGTCGTGTTCGCGCGACAACGATGCCGAATACTTCTTCATGAAACTATCGTTAAAATCGACGCGCAGGCAGTCTTCGATACAGATCTCCGGTATACGATTTTCAGCGCTACCGTCTACGTGTCGCTCTGGCCTAAGTATGTACCCTTCGGATACGTTGTACTCGCTGGTCTCGGGGCTGTAATATCTTAGCGTATTCTCGTCGACGGTCTGCGATCTCGTGAAAGGCGTACGCAACTTTTTGTACAACGAGCGTACCACTGCGGACTTGCTCCGTACGAGGGGATATGGGGCGGGATAGTTGCCGGGGTTGTTGCTTCGGGGTGATTTGATGGGATTGCTGTTGCTCGGACAATAACATTCACTGCAAGGTACCCTAAGTTTGTGCCTGCGCCTAGTGCGCCTAAGGGGCTGGGGCATGGGAAATATGACACCGGGTATTAAAACGTTTTTAACTGTCGGTCTGCAAACAATGTTTTTCATATAGAGAGTTTAGCGCTCTTGCGGAAACACAACCAAAGGGTGGGCCCATTCCGCTTTTGTTTCTTGTTTTTTTTCTCTTCTTGTTTTTTTTTTTTTTTTTTTTTTTTTTTTGTCATGAAATCTCAAAACTCGACTCTGTCGATTTTCTCGCCGAGAGCAACGGATCGGCATTTCAGAAGAGACACGCGGCGATCGATATGCTTCGCAATGCTTTTTTTTCTTTCTTTCATTCTTTCTCCTTCTTTTTTTTTCTTTACGTCACGACGAGCAACACAACTACCTAAAAACCGTTCGACCAACGCTACGCACTGGATCCTTGCTTTTCTTAAGAATGGGGCATTATTAAATGGACATTGACACCGTGCATAGGAAGTGCAATCTAATCGCTTTTATAGAGAAAGACGGGGGGAGGAGGGGAGGAACGCTGGAACACATTGACACACAAGCAGGATGTGGAAGAGTGCAACTACGGGGGGAATCCATTTAGTCGACAATGTCCATTTAATCCAGAGATTATCCTTGACTTAAGGGGTTGAGCTTGTGAGCGTGTTACTCCCCGCGCCGATCGATTTTAATATATTGAGACATAAAAGTCCGGATCTATAAAAGTGCATCACGACGTTGTAGCGACGTATATTATTGATGTCGGAACTATATTGGACAGAGCACACTCTACGCTCAACTCCTTTCTGACGGGGTTATTCTCATAAAAATCTATGGAATCTCCGCGTTGCTTTGCACATTGACCTCGCAACGCAAGGTCGACCGTACAGTATAAAATAGCGTTAACAATTATAAAACTATACTCACATTAATCTCGATCCACGTGGTCGTTCCGATTGTGTACTAAAGGCACTGCTCGTTACCGAAGCTATGCTTTCCATGTCCGAGTCGCCGAGATCACCGAGTATGTCCTTGTCAGGACTTAAGTGTCCTCTCCTCGGTCTGTGTATTCTATGAGCGTGACTGTGTGATAATGCTAGCGAATCGTGTCCCATTGAAGGAAGATCAGAGTCCGAAAGGCCACTATAATGCTTTTCCCAGCCTTAAAATAAAAATTAATCGATGTTAATTTTTTAATACAGATTTAATAAGAATTTACAAAAAAATTATTTTATTTTTGTATATCTTTTACACGTAAATGTAATCTATTTATTGGCGCCATTTAAAACCGTCAATGTTTTCAATTAATTTGAAAAAAAAACTTACCTCCCATACCCGTGCTTCTGTATATTGACGGCCTGTTGCGGTGCCTCATAAACCTCGCACGTTCTTCTAAATCTTGCGCGACCCTTTCCTTCAAGGCTGCCGGAATTTGAGGTAGCTGGCGTTTCTTCGGGGAACCGGTGGGAGTGGCAGTTGCCGATCTTGAGCCAAATCTGCATAAGTATAATAATCTCAATCGTCCACTCGTTAATCCGGAAAATCCGGAAAGTTGCTGAAAATTTTCGCTAATATTTTATACCTCGTCGTATGAACATATCCGTGCAAGTAGGGAATGGATCTTTGCTCGGGTGGAGACAAAGAACGATGACCAGTGGGACTCTGAGACCTTCCTCGGTATCTGACACTCGGAGAGTCCATAGGCGCCGCGCTGTGCGACCTGTGACTCATCATTCCCCGATGGATGTCGTCCTGGGAATACGCGTTTACAAAAAAATAATTAATAAATTATACACTTAATTATACACACGTGATTTAATAAGATTAAAAAAGTGACGAATTTTACACGTTATTGAGAATATTTCAATATTTGAGAACTGAAAATTAAATGCTGGTTTCATAATAATAATAATTTTAAAATCGAGCAATTTTAAATATTCACCTTACGATATGTTTGATAAGCTGATCCGATAGAAGCGGGCTGATCGCGGGATATCATGAGGGCGGCTCTCTTGCGTCCTTGCGGCGACATGTCCCGTCGACTCCGATGTTCACCGTCCGCGCAGAACTCTCTGTCCAGCGGCGGGCTAGAATGGTGGCTGCTCCAGCATGCGTTTTATTTTCTTTCATCAATTCAGTGAATATTGCGTGCCTTACAAGTTAAATGAGGCGAGTGCTGTGATCTCGCGCTAATTCCCAAAGTGCATGCGGCCAGGATGGTAAGATAAGCAGAAAAGGTAAGTATAATCAAGAGAATGCTTGAAACAAAAACGAGCAACGCCAAGAGGACGAAAGAAAACGTCCAAAGTATAATAATTAAAAAAAAAAGAAGTCAACAAATCAAACAAATCCTCTTACAAAAACTTATTTCTCACGTGTCCTCGCACGTACTATTTTGGCACATTAGATTCTAGCATGAGCTCGATACGACCTCCTCGGAACGCAAACTGCAAGTGCATATCTCTTCTAATTTGGCGCGAAGCAGCTCCAAGTTACTCGGCAATGCAGTCAAGTCTTTTTCGGCGTTTACACAGTGTTCTCGATTGCAAGACTCTTTTCGTTGCCAAAAATCAGAGTCCACGCGGCGTAGATTACGGTGATTCGTCATGAGCGAGAGATACGAGAAATATATGCCGTGTGTAAGTGCGTTCGATGAGTGCCAAGTAACTGCGTAAGTATTGTCGCGTATCAAAAATCGATTCGTGCGAAAAATGTGTCAATATATACAAATGTACAAATACGGGATTGTGTTTCTCGCCGTTTTCTGGCAACGAAAAGTAGAGAGACGTCTACGTGGGATAATCTCGAAAACTGGATCGCACGCGCTATCAAGGCGATTGCAAGTCCAAGCTTCGAGAGAATTTCCAATCCACCCCGGCCGATGCGTCGCAATGCACTAAGCATTCTAGAAGCCATGTCTTATCGCATCTAAGACTTAATGTACGTAATATGCGTTTATGCAAGAAGCAATGACAGTATGACGTCTAGAGTGCCTACATGGATTCGCTAAATTTTTCCCGCGCCTATTTTGTCACGTACGCGTTTTTTCTTTCATTATTTTTTTTGCGCGAAGAACAAACTTTTGTAATATTGTTTATCGTGTGATATAATTTATTCATAGTTTCGCAATACTGCGATAAAGAAACGAAATAATATTAGAACATTACGTTCGACGCCAATAGCAGATTCGTGTCGACGTCTGTATCACAGTCACTGTTTCTTCTCTTTGAAAAAAAAGAAGCATTTTTTGCCTCCCTCCCTTCAGCTCTTAAAAAATTGTATTTTATTTTTTTATATTACGCGAACGATTCTCATGCTTCTTTATTGTCCATTTCTTAAACTGATCTATACGTGACCACGAGTCTCAGTACTCTCTCGTCTCGTTGTGTCGTCTTTATATTTACACCTCCAACATGTCGCATGACTGAACTGACTGATCTACGCGCAACATTTGTAAAAACCCTAGCGGTGAGGATGCAAGACGTGTGACTGCGTGATTCGTGAAGAAGGAAATATAAATTGTAATGGCCGTACCGCTTATAATTTGACGGCATATTATGAAACCTAAAAAATAAATAACAAAGCACACGTTATAATTGGGCGCCAATGAGCGGGCGCGGCCGCGGCCAACGCGTCATTGTGTTTTAATGTTTTCTTCACAGATCATCATACTTTAATACACAACATGTTTCATATGTATTTACGTATTGATTCGAAAGATATTGCAAAGAGGAGAAAATTTTATGTGTTTTTAATTTATACAGAAGCGCTTTTACAGATCGAAGTTGTACAAAACGAAGTGCAGAGCCGGATAATATCTCGACTTATCTTCTCTGCAACTCTACACCCTGTGCCAAGCCTATCGAAAATAATCCACGTTTTCATTCACAATCTGCCACATTGATTCGATTTATCACGATGCTCGTCGCCGCGAGAAATTTATGCAGACAAATTTTACTTTTACAGCAAGTTTTGTTTGCGCAAATAAACATGTAATTTATCCGTCCAAAAACATTTCACGATCATAAATTACATATCATATGTGCGTGAACACATACTGACAGATTTTCATGTAAAATGTATAGCATAATTAATATT
The DNA here is from genome assembly GCA_014825685.1 of Pseudomyrmex cubaensis. Classification (NCBI taxonomy): domain Eukaryota; kingdom Metazoa; phylum Arthropoda; class Insecta; order Hymenoptera; family Formicidae; genus Pseudomyrmex; species Pseudomyrmex cubaensis. The sequence goes on from QVOA01002296.1 coordinate 48,582, forward strand.
GCAACGAAAATTTTAACTTTTGCCTCTATTAATAATTGAATACACATTTGTGCGTTGATGAAAATTTCGAAACTTACATTTACGGAAACGAATAATTTATCACAACAAAATGACCGTTTTTCACTGTTGTGAAATTTAATATTACTCAAACATTATCTCGAAATATGCGCGATTACGAGAGTTCATTATTACAAACAGATAACGCTTCAACTTTGAACATTTTTCATTTCGATTCGCACTATCGTTTCTTCAAAAACTGAACTGTAGAAAAGTTATCAGCAACGAGCTGAATCTTCGGCACTTTTTACTCACAAAGAACGATCGGACATCATCGACGCGGAATATTAATATACGGCTACGAGTTTAAGACTGCGACTTCCGGAGCTACCGATAGTCGCGGGCCAACTGCTATGTCAATTGGCTTGGTGCCCAGTTTATAACTTGGATTTTGCGCTCTCTCTTTCTTCCGATTGACCCCTCCTGTTTCGATTCTCTCGTCGTTTTTACAAACTTCCGTACGCAATCATTTATTTCGCTTGTATAAGTTTATTCGTTCTTGTTTCTTTCCTCACTTGGCTTACTTTTAAATTGCACAATAGAGGAAAGAAATCAAATCTTACACGATTGAAATCACTCTTGTGCTATCGCAAGAATTATTTGTCACAATTACGATGTAATTGTTACTTTCAACTTATATATCAAGTGCAATCACACACTTTACAGGTAATTGAAAACAAAGAGGGAATTTAAAGCAACGAGGAAAATTAAGAAAAAAACTGCGATCTACACCTCAATGTGAAAATTCTCCTAATCGCGTAGTTTGCAATGTATATTTAATTTTTCCAACAATTACAGTCAATTATAAACAGCGCGCAACCTCGTTACTAGCGGAAGGAAACTAATGACGGAAGAAATTATAGCGGGAAACCATTTCACACGAAATCCCGGATAAACACGCCTCCCCGTGTTATGGACGATAAAGGCCGCGATACAAGGAACACGAGAGTAACTATTACGGCAATGGTTACGACAGTGGTTACGAGACCTAAAACAGGTCTTGAAAGTCACACAGGGGGAGGTAACGCCGTCAGGTTATTAACGCAATTCCCGCTGGTCAAGTACGTTTGTTGTAGTGCATTTGAATAACCGCGGTATTGATTTTCAATAACGCGCAAAGTTCATCTCAATTAATCCGGCATGATTCGAACGTGAGTCTGAGAGTCTCTTGCGTTTTGTCGTACATATAAAATTATTACAATGTTTATTTCAATCTCTGAGCGTGGTTTAACGTTTAAATTTTGCCATCAACGACTCGATGTAATTTTCTTCGCGTTAGAAATTGAGAGATTAATACACACACAATATCGAGATGTGTTAAATACATATATAAAAGATGATCTTACCTAGAGGAACTGCCGATACTACTTATGCTGGCACCGTCGGCCGTTCTTCTTGGTTCTCTCGACACGTCGCAGTCCGTAATATCGCACTCCGAGGTGTCGGAGTCACTTAATCTCGAGGTGGTCGACGGTGGACTAAGATGACAGTCTATCATGTCATCGGAATCTTGGTAATGTCTGCAGAGTAGAAAGCAGCGCTGGCTCGTATTTGCCATTTCGTTGAAATACGGTTTCAAATGCGAATTTCATGTCTTAGATTTTTTTTTTATTCAAGAACAGAGACAAGACAATCAACCAACGACTCTCTCTTTTGGCATCTCTTTTCCCCTTTTGGTATGGTACGGTTTTGGGCGTTCAAAAGCGATAAGACATGTAACGCAAAAGCCTCTACCACAATTTAAGCAGAAACGAGATATAACATTGGGAACATTGTCAAACATTCCGCGAGAAATTCGTATCGATGCGAGGTATTTATTTGATCGCTTTTAGTATTGGCATCGGAACTACTAGCATTCGCGAGAGCGATTCATACCTTAAGTGCCGGTGTTCTCCGTGAGCAGTCAGGGAATGCCATTCTGGTTCCTCGTCTAAGGGACATACTGCCAATTCCAGGACAGCCTCGCCGAGAAAATCGTTCACCTCGTACCTCGCGTAGTCCCAGACCGTAATCTCGAGCGCTCTTTTCCGCAGCTCCGAACGTCTGACTTTCGTATAAACGAAAGTTTGATTCCACCTAGGATCGTTTGTGTTCGCCACGGTCTTCGTTCGGCGTTTCGATTTCTCGCTATAATAACACGTGAACGTGCAGATCTTAACAGAGTTACAGAAAAATTTCTCGGATAAAATTAAACCAACTGAGCTAAGGTCGAACAAAATCGAAACTTTTTATTACGACGATTAACATTCGATGACTTTTTACACTCAGATGTATATTTTTATAATAGTCTTTAAATGTATTTACACGACAAATTGCGTTGCAGAAAATTTATATTATTTCTCGGAAATTCTTTCTCTCGCAATTCGCGATTGATCAACTTTATTCTTTTAAAATGTTATTATTAGATGTTGACCCACCTTTTGTCAGGAAGTAGAAAAACCTTGGCGTAAGGATTTCTTGGTTGGCCGTTGCTCTTCGGCGTGAGCCCCGCGGCGCAAATTATCGTGACGTTCAGCTGAAGTTGCATGGGATCGTAACCCAGCTTCACCTGAATGCTACCGCCCACGTTCGCATGTCCGGTCGGATGTCGGACGTCGGTCGAATGTCGACTGCGTCCTTGGGCGTACAGGTCCGGCGAGCCGGGCGACGTCACTAAAACCGAGGGTTTCTCACGCCTCGCGTCGTACAACTCTGCAAGTGATCGTGCAGTGTCGTCTAGGATATAACTCGTTTCTCGTGTCTAGTGATCTTTTTTCGAGCGATTCATGAAGAGAGGATGTTTGCGCACAGATTCGACGCGGAGAAAAAAATAATGAACAATAAATAAAACTTAAAAAAAAAAAGAGAATAATTCACTTGAGCAGATAAACTTTCATGCTCTCGCTGTTTTATAAAGAAAGTTTTCAAATAAAAAACTTACAAATAACACGACAAGATTCAAAATACGTCCAAAAGACTACGAAGTACATGAAAGATTAGAATAATTGTTGGATGTTCGTTGCAAAGATTCGTGTCGCTGGAGCGGTAGAAGTGAGGGAGAGAGAAAGAGAGAGAGAATCAAGTCTTATATATCTCACACACACAGCGTCATTGGGAAAATCCCAGGAGGTGTTGCAAAATCGATAAACTATTTCGGGATAATTCTGGAAACACCTACGTCTTTCAAGAAGTGGGAGTTCGCATGCACGGAGTTCTCTGAATCACGGAAATCCGTGAGAACGAGCCGCGAAAAAAATACACAGGAAGGTTGGTTACGAATATGATGATACGTGTGTCGGAGAGATATATTGCACGCGGATAATTGATAACAGTGCGAACACAACGATTATAACACTTAATTATAAGGGTTATTTCGGTCTTGTTATAAATAGAGAAGAAACGTGTACATGTATATTATATATAAGGAACTTATATGTATCGGCGTCTTTTGTATTTTGTATATGTACACATGTACATAGTTGTTGCTCCCATAAGACTACCACCTATACGGTGCTCTTTAGCGGGGGTGCATTAGCACTACGATCTATGTCTACGTAAAACATCGACGGTTACGCTTTAAAAAAGAGACAGAATAAACGAGTTCAATTTTCGTTGCTTCGCCATGTTTTTTTTTGTCGTAGCATCGAAAGTACAATTCCGTTTGTTGAGATTTGCACAATCTCACGAAACGGCACTACTACAACAGATACGAAGGGCTAATACGGGAAACAGACATTCAGATCAATCGAAATGATTTTGAAAGAAACTTGTTTGACGCCTACCCCATAGAATACATTTCTTAAGACCTGGAATGCGAAAAAGCACACAGTCTGTAACAAGCGTTTCAATGTCTGCTTAATATGTACTTATATTACGAACGCGCGTCCCGTTATTTTGCGCCATTTTCGAAGATTACGTCTAATGAGTTGTATAATCGATATCGATAAATATTTAATTAAATCAGAACACACTTCCTCTTAATTCTCTTTTCCTTTTGCGGAAATGCCTTTCATAGGATTTTATCCGATTAAATTATAATGCCGACATTACGCGTGTACCACCACATTGCGTCTGCTTGATGCAATAATTACGATCCTTTTATTTATTATTCATCTTCTTCGTGAATTGCAAGCAGAGATTGCGTGAAACTAGTGCGGCGAACGACTAAAACGAACTTATCTCTAAGATATTTTGCACACCACATCTTTTTCAGAAATATTTCTCTCCCGATAATCGCGAATAGCGACGTATTTTCCTAAACACATTTGCGTAAAACTAAATACTTCTAGGTTCAAATCACATTTTATAAAATGTAATATAAAACAAGTCAAAAACTAATATAAAAGACACACAACCTCTCTATCTAGGATATAACGATCATTTTGTTGAATTTCGTTTTTTTAAATAAATCTCACAATATCTATATTAAAATAGCGCTCAGCACCATGCACGACTATATCACAGAATGAAGAGACTGCACGACTATCTCATAGAGTAATGATATAAAGTACTTATACCTTAGAATTATATATATATATGTATAAAAAAGTAAAAGTTTTTGAGATTTCGTGAGCACAACAAAGAATTATCGATAATAAAATAATCTAGATTGTAACGACATTTCTTACACAGAAGTAAGATCAAAAACGATCGGAAAACAAAACGTGTGTTGAGTGCATAGTCACCTTTGTGATGTGGTTGCTGAGGCCCGGAGATGGTCTCGTGTTTCTGTCTCCATTGACTCTGGGCGACCATCCTCCTCGACGCCATGGACGTCGACGGGCCCGGTTCTGAAAGCGGCAAGCCTGTTGCCGTCGACGACAACTTTCTCTCAACTACGAGTTCGATCTGCGGCTCCAGCCTCGACTCGGCGATGATGTCGTAAACTTCTTGGAAGCTCTTGCCCTGAAGGGATCTTCCATTCCACATGATCACCTCGTCACCTGAAACAGCCGCAGGGAATACCCGAGAAATCGTCGAGCGGCCCGATTCGTTCGCCGGGGAAACGGCCGCGAAAACGGAAATAGCTTGCGCGCGACTCCTACGAGTATACACTGACAAGCGTGTGCTTTCCGTCGCGCGTCAAAGCTTTGAAAGCACGACGCTGGAATATTCGCCAAACGATACGTGCGCGAGACTTTCGTTAGCATACGCGATGATGAACGGAGGACATGCAGTTGCACGTCATGTGTGATCAAATATTAAATATTAAAAATATAAACAATTATCTCTCACAACAGTCTCATTACAAGTGAAATTCGCGGTTTATAGAAATTAAAAATTTCTGATTTGTCTGACTTTAACTTGGCAATTTTCTTACCGGGCCTAAGTTGACCTTCTACGTCCGCCGTGCTACCCTCTTTCACCTTCTCGATCAGCGCTCCCATGGAACCGTCTTCCAATAATTTCCCGCCGACAACTTTTAGCCCGAGTATACTACTACAGCTTCCAGAACCAGCCGACTTTCGTAAGACCATGTGGCCGATGATCTTCTCACCGTCTTCGCTCACTTGCCAGGATGGATGCTACGAACCGCGGACAATATGGTTTTTTTTTTTTTTTTTTTTTTTTTTGTCTTCATAAATCAGAAGCGTGGAACATACGTTCGAATTCTGGATTCTGAGCATGCTTGTGCTTAAGAAATAAAAACACACATGTAAAACACGTGTCGATGACATTGTACGAATAATTCTAACTAATAAATAATGTTAGACTTCTTCTCATAAAACACGTAATATTATTTTTTCATCAGTTTCCAGTATTCCGGCGTATTTCCAGTAATAATAATCTGTTTATATATAAAGTAAAACACACATAATTGTAAAACACATAAAAATTTCTACTGAGAAAAATGTTTTGTGTCTCTATTCAATATGTAAATTCTCTTACAGCGATACATTTCTCTCATGCGCAAGATGCACTATAGAAACATTTGAGCGTAAGAAAGCCGCGGAAGAGTTGAGAGAATACGTCAATTTATGTTGCGGTTTTAACATGAAAAGAATACGAAATTGATTAAAATTAAAAATTATCTTGTAACAAACAATTTTCTGTAAATAATTATGTCTATTCTTTTCGTGACAAACTTTTCGACGTATTCTCTCAAAGTGCATTACAAAAATGTTTATTTTCTAATCTAGACATATCGGAAAATCAAATTGGCGCTTTACAGAGCAGCAAGCACACGCCATTGTGGTATAAAAGCGATATAGTATCACACTACCAGATGCAATATGCGTAGCAAATAGTATTGTACACGCGCAAGCCTTTGCACATCACGTTACATTTCGCACCTGTCGAACATCCAGTGTTCGAAGGCCTCCGGTAAATTCAGAAAAAAAAAAAAAAAAAACAGGATGCAACATGCAAATAACAGTGCGTAGTTGTTAAGCGTAATATTGCGTAAAACTCTCGAGCGTGACGTATATCTATGAGAACGACGCGCGATTCACCAGGTGGATCTACTTTAGGGAGAGGAGTCGCCTCTTTTATTTTTTTCTTCTTAAAATCCTATCAAACGGAATTGTTTCATCACTAACGCGTATATTCCACAAAAACTCAAAACATTGTAAAATAGAATTTCATCCAACTTGTAATTATAAGTTGTCTTTTTGCGCACGCGTTAAAGCGATTTTAATAATATCAGCTTTTGCATTGTCGTAGACAATTTTATCGATATCAGAAAAATCGGTAATGCATATATAATCTGTAGCATCACGTACAAACTTTTGGATGGTACCGAGAAACTTTCACAATCCATTTCTACTTTTACGCCAGTGAAATATTGCAAAAGTAACTGAGTAAAGTCAAACGTACTTTCGTGATATATTTTAAGGTATTGCGTTAAATAACACAATTATTTTCACAAAACTAAATTTTACCGACGGGACCGACGGAATTGAATGTCATGGCAATTACGTTATTCTTTCGCTCGTGATTAAACCTACGAGCCCTTTGCATTTGCACAACAGTTAACCGCTCGGAAACGCTGTTATCTCGAAGAGATGTTAAAAAAAAAAATCCTTTGCTCTCGGAACTGATCGACAATTAACGAGGTCGTCAAGTTCCGTCGGTCGCGATATTCTTTTGGCCGCGATCCAATTCGATTAATTATGAAACAGATACGCTTTTCTCTCTCGAGAACCTGGCAACTCGTCTTTTAATTGGATCGTCGTGTGCCGCGGCACAGTGCCCCGCGGAATCACCTCAAATTTTCTAGATCGCTAAAGATACACGATTGACAAAGAAACAACATTGCCCCGCGATGCACTTTTATATTTCATAAAAGCGCTACACCTGCACACCGGGACGCGACGTGATTATCGATCGGGCGCAATCGCGCGAATTAATTTCCCCGTCGTTGTCGAGCTATCCGCGCGCATCTTCTTTTCCAATCTGTGTGTCCGCCGAAGTCGATAAAAATATCGCAACGATACTTCAGTTTTCTCTCTTTTTTTTTACCTTCCACGCATCGCGCTATCAGTTTTCTATTTTATTCCGCAAGAATATATTACAAGCGCGAAAATTTCTCGAAAAATACAAAAGATCGATCTCGATCGAGTTGCTTTAGGAGATGCGTAAGTTGTTGAAACTCGATTGCCGAAGAATTTAATCTTGGTTATTTGCTCGGTACAATTAGACCGCGCGGTCTGCAGTTGTACCATCTTTCCTCGTGTATCGAACGATGAGGCTCGTACACAATATCGTCTATCCCGAACAAACCACTTGTAAAAACGCTCGAATCAGCGGTTTTATCAGAATTATAACTAAAAAGCTTTACTTTATAGAAAGAAACACTATGTAATTTTCACAATTTCTTGATGTTTTCTGTTCCGACATAACAGAATGACAAATGTCTTTATTTGTCCGATTGTTTAGACGATTTAATGTAATTACTTATAACTGGAAATGTCAATCAATATCTATAAATTTTCTCTTAATGCTGACAATAATAAAAATCGAATCGTAAGTAATTACGTTTCCGTATATTTTCGTAGCCAATTTTATATAATTTAATTCGTTTCACATATCGCGGAAGTCATCTTGACAATTTTAACTGATGAAGCGTAACAATAACCTGCAATCGAATCGTAATTGCTTCTTTTTATTGATTTCGTTATTCGAAGCCTATTCACATTCCGATGTACTTGAGCATTCTATTTTTAAAGTTGCAACACATTCGAAATAAATTTCGGAAATTCGAGTAAAATTGACAATAAAGATTTATTTAATTTCAGATATCACTTTTGAAGAAAAATATATCCAGAAAAATGTGCAAAATATTGCGAATCGATAATCTCTCAGTGCACACAACGTGCTCATCTCTCTTTTATGAGATTTACATGTTATAACTCATGTAAACATAACTAAACTATTGTCTCGTTAAATTACAAATGGCGTAAAAGAGAAATGAATGTCAGAAATGATAATATTCTCATTAAGCGGAGATATATAAATCTTACTCGCGCTATTAAATCAACGCTACTGTCAAACTCGAGGAATAAATGCGGTAGAGTTTAGTCAAAAGAGAGAGGTATAATAGATCGAAAAAAATCTGACGCAAAGAGAGAGTCTCTACTTTTCTAAATTCACGGAATATGAGTAGCACAAAGCGTATTAATTGTAATTTTAGTAATTTGATCAATAGCTATTGTTTGTTTTTTACAAATAATAACTATTATTGATGTTATCAATACTTCGCGCGCGACTGTTTAAAATCGTTAATGATATTCCATGAGTTCAATTTTCTGTGATCGAAATAATAATCTCAATTTCGTGTCTGTATTAATTAATGCGATAATACACAAAAAGCCGATATGTAAATCATACAAATAAAATACCTCGAGATAAAAAAAAAAACAAAAAACAAAACAAACACAAGCACACAAGGCTTTGAAGCACGAAGTTTATAAGGTTAATCGAGCAAAAGAGGTTCTTTTCTTGTGTTCACGGCACAAATGGGAGAAAAACCAAAACGTTCATATATAAAGCAATTCAATTTCATTTCACGATGTGTATCTCGTAGACAGTGATCGGTATGTATATATTTATAATAAATATATATATATCAGCTAGAGATCTCAACGCCAAATCAATTGCGCAACACTCTCCCTCCCCTGAAACTTCGGCTCTCCTGACATACATTGTAATCCGAAAGTAACTAGTGTACAAGTGCAGCACGCTAATTACATCAAATTAGCAAGCCATCTCTCCATTGCCTCTTCGCTACGCTATTGAAAGCGGAGGAGCGAGAAAGAAAATAACCGTATTCCACTTTGGACGACGTGTTCCACTTCGGATACGCCGCGCGTACTGGCGTCTGAAGTAGCGAGCACGCGGAAGAGAGTGATCATTAACTCCGAGAAAAGAAAGCACACCGTTGTTATTATGCTCGCGATCGGACGCGATCGTGCAAGAAAAAAAGCGCTGCCTCGTTGAAGACCCCTTTTACTCGATCCACCGAGCGAATTTGTTCCTAAAAAACTGTCTATCCTCGCGTGTGTGAGAGCCCTGCCTTCTACGCCACCATTAACAGACCGACTTTCGATCTACTCGCTACACCTCGAGAAGCGTTTTTCTAGCGTTCTGTTGGTTAATCGCTTTTTTTTTTTTTTTTTTTTTTTTTTCGCCCCTGTTGCTGTCTTCACTGCTCGTGAAGGTGCTAGAAGTGTCTATCCCGGAGTCTTTGGTCGCGCTGTCTTGGCTACCCTGCCGATCGGCCTCCCAAGACCATTCCTCCTCCTGAGAGCCGCCGACATTGGTCCCACCGTCAAAACGCACTGTCTTTTTCCCCCTCCTCTCCGTGAACCTGATGGACACGCCACATACAGAGACACGATGGGTGGGTTGGTGCGTGTGTGTTATCTGTCGTATTACGCTGTACGTGATATTCCGATTTTCGCGCACCCGAGTGATCGAGCTCAACGTGCGACCCGACGCGCTCGACGATCGTATGACCGACGAATGTAATATCGTTTCGCCTCCCGGCAATCGCTTCGCCAATCTTCTCCGGATGGGAATTCGTTGGTCAAGAACTTGCTTTTGATATAAATGTAACTTAGATATAAGCCCGGCTAGATTCGATATCTTTCCCGTAGTTTCCGTCAAAAATTGTAAAAACAGAGAAATCGTAAAAACATGTTTGAATTTAAAAAGCGCTTTAGGTTTGATCCATCGAAAACTTTTTGGGCAAAGCGCGCGTCATAATTTTGATAATACGAACAATAACTTTTCGATCAATCTCGACGTCGACATTTGATAAAGTTTCCTAAATTTAAATTAAAAAGAGATAACAATTAAAGAGAAATAATATTAAAATAATGTGTGTTTCTTAAAAAATAAAATAGCACAAGTTTTCTTCTATATATTATAAGAAAAATCGCTAAAACAAATTAGAAACTCCGTGATCGCGAATTTCAACCGAGGATTCTCGCGAGAACAAAAATATTTCCCTTCTTCCGCTCCCGAATTCACGGTTTCGTTTCGCGAGATCAGTGAGAAAGTGAAAGAAAAGCAGCGCACAATCGTCAGTCTCTTGAAACGCACCTCCTACTATCGGCGCGCCACTCGTCGCCGCACCTTCGGAAACTCCGTCTGACAAGAGTGCTCTCTTCTTTTCGCGGCTCTCGCGGTGGATGATGGTTGTTATGCTCGATGACCATGCTCGCGCCCGCACCGTGGTACCCATTGTGGGATCCGTTGTGCCTACGCCCACTGGACATCGATTTCGGACCTCCTGTGTGGTGGTAGTACCCCTTCCCTACAGTAGATCCAAAACGTTTCGTATTTTGTTTTTCTCTCTTTTTTTTTTTTATTTTATTTTTTTTTTTGACGAGTGATCGTCTTTTTTCTCTCTCGACGAGCACACACACACAAGGATGTTCAATATATCGCAAATCTTTAACTATCTAGCTACTACAATTCCGACGTTCATTTTGCTTCTCTTCGTCTCAAAGAAGCGTGTCTTCCCCCGCGAGGTCTCCTTTGGTTTCCTCTCTCCGTATTATTTTTCGCCCGTTCTAAAAGTTTTCTCTTTCCTCGACGATCGTGTTATTAAATCTATCTACACACCGAAAATAGAGAACCGTGTATATGTACATATATATCACGTTTTCCGAGATTATCCCATTCTTATCACGAAGTCGTGGCACCTTCCTGCAACGTTTTCGCCGTTCGCCTGTCCGGCGTGTTCCTCGTTTCCTTCTGACACGCGTGTTAAAGAGCTTTCGTGTGTGCGTTCTGTGTGTGTGTGTTGCGATATATATATATATCCTAACGGAAATGAGATAAGGCAGCGGTGCAAGCTTGCCCGCGATAAATGTGCGATAGACGATGTCTGAAGCGTTAAGTAGAACCGTATACGTCTGAATTTCTGCCTACACGCGAGAGAACGCTATGTACGACTATGCGTAAATATGTGCAGGGTTGTTTCTCGTGGTGTGATTGTGTGTGTACGTGTGCGCGTACGTGCATGACGGTAATTACAGTCTTGGGCGAGAGAGACGTCCATCTAGAGTTCTGCATTTTGGGACGCTTTTCTCTGTTTTCCTGGGACACAGCAGGATTTTAGTGGTTACATAGACTTTCGTCCGTGACACAGAACTGGGCGAGACACAGAACATGAAATTATATAGTATAGACAAAAGATGTACAAGGTTCACTTTGGCTTCTGTATTTTGCATAATTCTCCTCGCGCGCGAGCGTTTTCAAATATATATGCAAACATCAATAAAATACATATGTTCTAATGAAGTAACATTTCTCTCTCTCTCGAAAATAGCGAAAATTTGTCTCAACATCAGTTGTGTGAGAAGTATATAGTTTGCGTTTTGTACAGATGCCAAAGAACAAGCGCTGTTTAAAAACCTCAACGCAATGAAAAATACACAAAAGAAAACATAAGACACAATAAAGTCCCAAGTCTTATAAAAACGTAACGTTGCACCATCCCCGACGAATAGAAAGTAACCTACGGTCTATGCAGATATCCAAAATGTGTGTATGTGTGTGTGTGTGTGTGTAATGTAGCGAGCGAAATGGGGAAATTTTCGAGAGGCGGAATATTTGTGAGAGTTCAGTGTGTATGTATTTTGAGAGAGTAAAGTGTAAATAAAAATATACCTGTGCACGATTCATATAGCCGTCCAAAGTAGAACAAATAAAATCTATTAACAATTCCGCCGAACGGTCGCATCGCGCGCGACGTGCGAGCTTATTTTCGCTACAAGTACGGGGAGGAGACACACACAGAAGATTGTATTTTCTCGTGGAAAAATTTTACTTTGGCCGCGTGTGCGCGCGCATTATTCCCGCGATAATGTTATCCCGGATGTGCCCCGAGGGCGCAAAGAGACAGTTTCCCGCGAAATACGAGATAACGCAAAAGAATTTCAAACGCGATTAAGCGCGGGAGGTATGTTTTCGATAAAATGTAACTTGAATGTTAAATTAACAAAGAAAAACAGAATAAAACAAAAAAAAGAACAATTATTAAATTCCGCTAGGTAAAGAACTCGACGTAAAATGAACAAAAAAATGTAATAAACGATGTAACCGAGCTATGACAGAAAAATCTTCGAAACGGAATCAGAAAGGGCAAGAATTTATCGATCAATTTTGCTTGTGATATATACGCACGACCGTTCGGCAGATACGTACACACACATGCACACGCATACGCACAGATATACATATTATATATGTATATGTAAGTATATATACATACAATAGATATATATGTGTAGCGAATCAATATATAGCGAAAGATGATTTGCTTTGTGTGTATATTTTTTTTTTTTATGTGATATAAAAGTTATTAAGTACCGCGGGGAATTGCCGATTCATTCTGTCCGCCGCCTTCTCCCGGGAGCCCCTGGAAGTCATCACTAGCGGCGATGGCTTTTGTCCTAAAACCCGATTTCCCTTTAACTACATATTGCAACACACTGTTCACTTATGGCTATAATCGAAAGCGAAATAATAATCGCGGCATAATTCCGCTGCTGCGACGTTGTTGTTTCGTCCATGTGAGAACTAAATGTGATGATAGATAAAACTTCGATGTAGAACATATGGAAGTACAGAGAAACATCTGTGCAAAATTTCGTGCTGTTCTCAGTGTTTTAAACATAACGTTAGATCACAGAGAGAAGGTACATGATGATACAGAAAATCTGACACGGGGATGCAACGAGGTTGAATCGACGCGCACATCTGTGAAATAAAACAATTGTACAAGATACTAATTAATTAAATTAAAAGCGCAATTATAGTTCGACGATTCTCGATTACAGTGAGTGATGTTTTGTTGTAATCATGCGAACGAAAACATTATGAACGATGATTTGATTTAAAAGTTTAGGACATTCCATTATATTAATTGTGATTTAATTCTTATGCTGAAAAGAAATACATCATTAATTTTCTCATAATTAAAACTCCAAGAAAAGAGATGTAGAAAAGAAGTCTAGAGAAGTCTCTGTACGTACTCCGTGTGAAGTGCGCGATAAAGATTCGTACACGTGTGTAATTGGTAATACGATCGTCACGAGAGAGCACCCGTATATCATTCAACGACGTATTCCTATATTCTCCGGCGCGGCGATATGCATTTTGATATTCCGGGAATCAATGCGATATTACAGCACAAACGACGGACAATAAAAGCAGAAGTGACACCGTCGCAGAGCCATTCCCATTTGCGATCGCAAAGACGCGTCACAAAGGAATTTGTTCAGTCGCGAAAAATTTTCGACGTTCAAAGAAATTCGAACTTAATTGTGTACACTATGTGTGTGTATCGTACGCGCGCAAATTGCAACGAAGTTCGCGCGACAAAGTTGCGAAGTAAAAGAAGAACCTTCGCGTTGCGATCCACGTACTGTCGTCTCAAAGCGACGTCCCATGCATAAAAGAACGACGAAGCGTCGTCGTCCCGCGCGTTCTCGCAACGCTACGCAAAAATGAGGACCTTCGAGCAACGTGTCGATGGGCGTTTAAGCGCGGGTTTTTCAAGTAGGCGGAATAGTCACGCATCCGCGAGTACCTGGCGACGCGAACGTGGCATTTTCTGCACGACGCTCACGTGGGGTAATAAATAGAAAGACGCGCGCCGCGCTAGACCGCGCGAACAGAGCAGTAGCAGATGTCGTTATAGCGAACACTCGCTCTGAGCGCGGAAAAGAAGTCGCGCGCGTCGGGGGAGAAAGAAGTGCAGAGAATCTTAATTTAAAAGTTAGATGACACCCCGACTCGCCGCGTATAAATCACTCGGATTTTACCACCCTATTCCCGGCCACGCCACCTCACGCTCGCTTTTGCGCCGCCGTCGTCGGTATCTCGTTTGCGCTCTTATTTCTCGTAAAAAAAAAAAAAAAAAAAAAAAA